>JAJIBD010005877.1:0-130194 GCA_021461705.1 Cryptotis parvus | reverse complement strand
CGGCATCCCATATGGTCCCCCCGAGCACCGCCAGGAGTAATTCCTGAGTGCAGAGCCAGGAGGAACCCCTGAGCATCGCCAGGTGTGACCCAAAAAAGCAAAAAAAAAAAAAAAAAAAAATTAAAAAAAAAAAAAAGCAAAATAAGCAAATAAATAATTCACAAGGAAGAAGACATTTGTAGCTGGAACGTGTAATTACTGAAATGGAAATTTTACTAAGCACCTAGAGGCCCATTCGAGCAGGAAGAAGAAACCAACGCCAAGCTGGAGTGCAGAAGTATCCAGTGTGAGGTGAGGAACAGGGGTCTGGAGACAGCGTGAGCCCAGGGAACCTGCCACTGGGAGCACCAAGCTCATGGGTGTCGGGAGAGGAGGGAGGGAGACACGAGAACGGGCAAACATCCCACACTGGACTACGTGAATAAACATCCAGGGCCGAGCCATAGCACAGCGGGAGGGCGTTGCCTTGTACGCCGGCCATCCCTGGTGCGATCCCCGGCATCCCATCAGTCCCCCGAGCACTGCCAGGAGTAATTCCTGAGTGCAGAGCCAGGAGTAACCCCTAAAATCTAAGCCGACACTGGACTACAAGTCAGCCGCTCCACGGGAGGAGCATCAGGAAGTTCTGAAGCAGTATCACACACACAAGGGCTCCGCAGGTGACTCGTCAGAAGACAATGGCCGGAGTGACAGGACAGCGGGTAAAGCCTCCTTGCGTGGAGCAAAATGGGTTGGAGCCCCAGCATCCCGCACGGTCCTCCAAATGGTTAGGGCTGGATGATGGTCCCCAACAGATACGGGGGGTCCTGCAGGTTCCCAGGTCACTTTCAGGGCCAATGACCACTGCCCCTGGCTGATGGACAAGGACGCACGAGGGAAATCTAAGGCTTTGGCTCTCCACACTCCTCACACCAACTAACTCCACACACACGCCACCCTCCAAAATCAAATCAGCAAGAGATATATGCTTTACAAAAGGTAGACACCCTATCCCAAAACAATGAGGTGAGAAAAGGCTTCCCTTACCAGGGAAAAACCACCAGCGGGCCACACCCCAGCCCCAGGGGCATGGGGGAACCTCAGTGCACTGTTTTCTCATCCTTGGCTGGTGAACAATCATTTCAATAATATTTCTAGGGGCCAGAATGATAGTACAGTGGGTAGGGTCTTTGCCTTGCACATGGCCAACCTAGGTTCGATCCCGGCATCCCATACTAAGTCCACTGAGCACTGCCAGGAGTAATTCCTCAGTGCAGAGCCAGGAGTAGCCCCTGAGCATTGCTGGGTTGACTTCCCAAAAATATTAATAATATTTCTAATCGTTTTCTATAAACCCAGTGAGACAGAATTTATCTACACCCAGGATTAAATGTGTAGGGTGGCCTTTCCCAGGCAGATGGTGCCAGATATCCCAGACTGCATTCTCGCCAGATTGATATTCCCAATCCCCTTAGGGTCCTATCCACCCACTGCTTATCTCTGGGGTCAGAACAGAGCTTGTCCCATGACCTTGAACACTGTGCAGGACACTTAGTTGTCCCCCATGAAGGCCAAGGTGGTTTCACTCACTGGTGTTTGCCCTGGGTCCATCCAGTCCCACTGTGGGACCCTTCCCTTAGTGTGCAAGGAATCAGAATCAATCTAAGGGCATCTGAGGCTTAGTTAGGAAAGATCACGGATGCCCAGGAGTAATCAGTTCACCAATGCATAGTCTTACCCGTCTTCCTGTGTGTATACAAGAAATCCTTTGTACTAACCTAAATGCAGGTAAAGGGCTCGCAGGAAAGGGAGAAGCAACCCCTCATTTACAAAATGCAGGGCGAGCAAGTAGGGTTGAAAATAGAGAGATCCAACACAAACCCTGCCAGGAGAGTTCCCTGATTACACAGGCAGGATCAGAGGAAGCCCCCTGAGCACTGCTGGTGTGGCCCCAAACTGAAAACAAACAAAAACCTCCAACAATTACAGCTAGTAAGAAAACATGAGGCCGGAGCGACAGTCCAGCAGGTAGGGCGCTTGCCTCACATGTGCCAGACCCCAGGCTCCGATCCCCGGCATCCCATATGGTCTCCCCGAGCACCGCCTGGAGTAATTTCTGAGTGCAGAACCAGGAGTAATCCCTGAACATGGTGGGTGTGGACCCAAAAAGCAAAGAAAAAAGGGAAACATGAAGTTCTTTATTGGCAAACTCCTGGGCGTGTTCACGCACCTCGCCTCCCCCACAGGTCCTGCTGCCGGGGGTCTTGGCACGCCCCACATGGCTCTAGGGGGATGCAGGCAGGGCAGGAACGTCCAGGTGCCTCCCCCAGCCTCCAAGGCTCCGCTGCCCATCACTGCGAAGCAGTGTGGCCATAGGGCACATAGCCCTGGGCCCTGCCGGGGCACCCCAGCTCTTGGGAAGCTGCTGCTCGCCCCTCAGGCAGGCTTGGGGTGCCTTTCAAGAAGCACCAGCTTCATTTGCAGGTTCACGTCGAAAGGGAGGCAGTCTGGTGAGGTTCAGGGTCACCCCACTGGTCCCTGAGATGCTGGCCAGGAGCGGTGGGTATCCCGGTACAGGGCCAGGTGCTCGGGCTGCCTCCATGAGGACGTGGCGTGTAGTCCAGCATGCGGCCCACTCCGGCTGCACGTCCTCCCTCTTCTCGTACCTGCCGGCAAAGGGCAGGCTGTCACCTGCTCCAGGTCCCCGCCCAGTTCCCGCAAGCTGGGACCCTACCTCCAGCCGCTGTTGACTTCCAGGAACCGTGACACACCCGTCTGTGCCGCTCGCGACATCGATGTGCAGAACAACATCTGAGGGGACAGTGGCTCCATCAGACCACCCGGCCGCTGCCCCCCCAGCCCCGGCCACACCCTACCAGTGTGCAGGGGCACCAGCTCTGCAGCCTCTGCATGGCCACGCCGCCAGGGTAGTTGAAGTGAGACACGTACAGGGCTGAGGCCGAGTAGGCGGTATTTACGACGCAGGTGTGCGACCACGAGCAAGGAGCTCGCTCTACACAGCCACGACTTCTTGGAGTTATTCAGCCTGTCAGAGCAACGGCAGTTACCGGAAGTGAGTGCCGGGGTGAACCCTGGACATCGGAACGGGGCTGACTCTACAAGGGCCCACCAGAGCGTGGGAGAAACCCCTCCCCTGCGCCCACTGGACAGACGCTGGACTCTGAAGCAGCCGTGGATGGGCTGCGGCTGGGCACACGACCCACCTGCACCCCGAAACAGTTCCAGCCCCCAGATTGCTCAGTGTTTGAGGTCACACATACACCCCTGCAAATGCCCAGACCTAGACTCTCCCATGGGCAGAGAAAGCAGAAGCTGCTCTCTCCAGAGCCCGGTGTCCGGATACACCCACTTCCAAGACACACGCACACCCCGGAACAGGCGCCCACATGAGGGCCGCTTGGGGCATTTCCAGCCCTTCACAGTAAACCCCAAACTACGACCGAGGCCTCCCGTGGTCCCGACTTCACCACTCCCACCTGTGACAGCTTGTCACCAGGCTCCATGGACACTGCCCGCTTTGAGTCCCTGAGTCCGTCACCTGCACCGGGCCCCGCCCACAGAGGCCCTGACCCCCTGAGGAGCTCCCAACAGCCCCCTGCAAACATTACACATAGGCACAGCCCCTGGCGGCCACGCACGTTGAGCACCGGGAAGGTGTAGATGATGAAGCGCGAGCCCCTTGGCGGGAGCAGCGCAGTAGAGCGCCACGAAGCCCAGCGTGGCCAGCAGCAGTGGCCACGTCCTCCGTCCACAGTGCCCAGAGGCACGAAGAACAGGGTGCAGCCCAGGCCCCGGGCAAGGCGGAATAAAAGTACCACAGCGGAGGAGAGGGTCTGGGGGGCGCTAAGGAAGCCACAGGCCGTCCCTGCACAGTGAGGGCAGGTGGACGCCTCCCTGACCCCTTTCTCACTCGGAGTGTGGTCCTGGGTGGGTGTGGGAGTCTCTCTTCCCGGGATCCCATACGGTCCCCTGATCCCTCCGAGTGATCTGAGCTCAGAGGTAGGTGTCAGCCCTGAGCACCACTGGGTGTGACCCGGGAACCAAAGACAGTAAAGGCAGCACAGAAAACCACTCTAAGAAGGAAACAGTCTTAGAAGCGGTTGGCAGAGACCACCCCAGTTCCTGGGACCAGCCTCCACAGCCTTGGGACATGGGCACAGACTCCTGCTCCAGGGTGCTAGGCACCTGCCCCACAGAGCAGGTGGCGCCAGCACGGGGTGGCTCACGCAGGGGCTGACCCCAGGAGCACGTACTCTCAGGGCCCAGGCAAGGTCCAGTGCGGACCAGGAAGGATACACCCCAGTTGGCACTTTGTTGAGAACCGTGTTGTACCAGAACACCGTTCCTTCCGCCACAGGAGGTAGCGCCAAAAAATAGGAGTCCACGGCGACAGTCAGTGCTGAGGGGAGAGCAGGCCCTCAGAGGACAGGCCACGCCAGCCCTGCCCCACGCGCGGGCTCCTGGGAGCTTGCAAGCACACGCCCGCTTCCTCTCCCCAACAAGCGGAGCTGAGCCCAGCCTGGGTCACTCACACTCACCCAGGCAGCAGATCCCCGGCGGGCACGGCACAGCGCAGGGGCCCGGACACGGCCAGCCGCCCCGACAGCAGCGGCAGCAGCAGCAGCAGCCCCAGGTACAGGCTCAGCTCGGCCCTGAACACCAGGATGGCGAAGGCCGAGCCAGATGAAGTTTGTCCAGCGGTGCCGCAGCCAGGCCACGAGTGCCAGCAGGACTGCAAGACGCGGCTGTCAGAAGGCAGCCCTAGGTCCTGACCTCGGGAACCCGCCCCCGCCCCCGCAGGCCCCGCGCCCACGGCATACCCACAGGGAGCACCAGCACGTTGGGGAGAGTGCGCCGGCAGTAGAACATCAGGTGGAACTGGCGTGGCCGCCACCCAGCAGAACACGGTGGCCACCGTGGCCCCCAACTGCCGCCTCACTTCTTTCTGCAGGGCCCAGAGGCCGAGGAGCACGGCGAGACCGAGGACGGCCCTGACTGAGCGGGACGCAGGGGCGTGTGGAGTGCCGGGAGGGCCCCCACCAGCCTCTTTGTGGGCCGCATCTCCTGCTTGTCCTGGGGTGCCGGGCCGCGAGGGCCGGCGGGACCTGGTGTGTGGACAGCACCAACCCTCACCCTCTTTGCAGCGGGGCTGAGGCAGGGAGGGCCGGAGACATGCCAGCAGGCTGGGCGGTGTCCAGGACAGGCCCTGCACACGGCCGTGCCTTTTCTGGGCGAGGGCAGGGGAGCCCCGCCACTTCCCCATCCGGACCCTCCCCTGCACACTTCCACAGCTGCAAAGGAAGCCCGTGGGCACCAACATAGCAGACGCGTCACTTTCTACCCAAAATGGACTCTTTTGGGTCACACCCGCAATGCTCAGGGGGTTCTCCTGGCTCTGCACTCAGGAATCACTCCTGGCGGTGCTCAGGGGACCAGATGGGATGCCGGGATCGAACCTGGCCGGGCATGGGCCAGACGCATGCAAGGCAAACGCCCTACCCGCTGGGCTATCGCTCCGGCCCCAAAATGGACTTTTTTGGCTTTAATTAGGAGCTCCTGGTAGCTGCCCGTGACAAAGGCCTGAGGCCAGAGGGGCGGGCTGGAAGCCAAGGCCGTGTCCCGGCCAGACACCCACCAGTGCCGAAGCCGGAAAGCCTGGGCAGAGCCACCCTGTGCCCCCTGCCCAGCACACGCGAACACGCCTCACCTACGAGCTGTGAATAGAACTTGGACACTTCCATCAGGGACAGCAAGCAGACGACGGGGCTAGACAGGCGCTGCCATCAGCAAGGGCCCGAGGAACGTGCGAGGCACCACTCCAGGAAACTCGTGGTGGTCATACTGCACGGAGACAGGCGCGCGGGAGGCCACCGGCAGCAGGGACCCCGCTCAGCACGGCCTCACCTGCTCCAAGGCCATCCGGTGGAAGAGTAGGGGTCAGGGCCGCCTGCAGGTTGAAGCTCTCCTCCACCTTAGTGTAGGGGCAGGCCAGCAGGTGGGCCCCGCCACAGCCACCAGCAGGAGCAGCAGCAGCGGTTGCTGGCCTGCCACCCTCCTGCAGGCTGTTCTGCGCTTGGCTGGCATGCCCGGCTCCCTGTGCACCCTGCAGGTGGGACACCGCGGCCGAGGTGTGGGTGGGGCCCCAGGGACCCTGGTTCTGGGCTGACAGGTCGGGGATCTGAAACACACAAGCAGAGAAGGCAGAGGACGCTGAGAGCAGCCTGTGTCCACAGGCCCCTGCCCAGACGGGCTCAGTCACCAGCCTGAGCACGTAGACCACCAACAACTGCCCGGGAGGGCGGATTCGGGCCGTTTCTGGCTCTCTTCAGCCAGGGTTTGTCTGACTGACCACGAGAAAGAGCCACGAGCTGTGTGCGCAGCTGTGACCGGGCCAGCTGGAGGTGGGCACTATGGGCATTTTCCAAGCAGGGGACACCTGAAAGCCAGAAGGGAGAGGAAAGTGCTTGGTGTGCCGGCAGTCGGGCTCGAGTCACCGTGGCCCAAAGACAGGGGATGCAAGGAAGAGAAGGACACACGCAGCCGGGAGCCCCTTGCCAGGGCCGGGACCCCTTGCCAGGGCCCGGGACCGGCCCTCCAGGGTGGGGCTTTCCCGGCGGCCTCGCAACATGCGCAGCAGCAAGAGCGGCAGCGGCTCCTTCCCCTCATCACCCGCGGGGTCCAGGAGAGGGAGCCTGGGTGGGCTCGGGCCCAGAGGACGCCCTGCGGGCCGACGTCAGCTGCCAACACCTGGCGGGTGCACCGCCCCCGCGAAGCTCCTGCAGGCCGGGGACCCCGGCGGCTCCCAGCCGCACACGCGGGCCCGCCTCGCCTCCTCCCTCGGGCGGGTGCGACCGGCCAACGCGCAAGGGGCCGCGCGGCTCCTCCCACGGGACCCACCCGTGCACCTGAGGCGGCCCCCTGAACACCGGCCGGACCCCTGGTGCCCAGCGGCTGGGGGGCCGTCCGCGTGACCGGCACCCCGCGGCCAGCGTCCCGGGGCGCCTACCCCCTCCCCCGCCTGGATCCTGCCTCTCGCCCGCTCGCCCGCCGACAGCCAAGCCCCGACCGCCGCGGCGCGCGCTGACCTCGCCACCCCGCGGGCCGTCGCTCTCTCGAACCGGGGGCGCAGCGCTTGCCCCTCACTTAACATGGCCGCCAAAACCCCAACCACCGCTACTGTGAGGGCCATCCTGCCCTCAGTAGAGATGGCCGCCGGGGGCGGTGCTCGCGATAGGAGGCGGAGCTCGCGAGAAGGAGGCGGAGCGAGGGGAGGGCACCCACGCAGGCTCCCTGCGGACGCTGACTCGGGGCCCTCCTATTGGTCTCTTTCGTGGCGACCTGCAATTGGGCCACATAAGGACGGGGCGGCGCCTACCGGCCAATAGCGGCGCGAGGGCTGGCGAGGGCGGGGCCTCGCCCGGCGCCGTCAAGTAGCCCCGCGAACGGCCGGCGCGCGGAGCGGGGTGCGGCCGCGGGGGCCGAGCGCCTCGGCCGGTGTCGCCGGTGTCGCCGGTGTCGCCATAGCAGCTCGCCGGAGCCCGCATCCCCACTGCGCCCCGCCATGAGCCCGCCGGCCGGAGCCGCGCTGGGGCTGCTGCTGCTGCTGCTGCCGCCGCCGTTGTCGCAGTCGCACCAGACCGACACGAAGCCGTCGCGCTGCCAGACGTGCCGGGGGCTGGTGGGCAAGTTCAGCCAGGTGGGCCGGGGCAAGTTCAGCCAGGTGGGCCGGGGCGAGGTGGGCCGGGTGGGCCGGGGGCGAGGTGGGCCAGGTGGGCCGGGGGCGAGGTGGGCCGGGTGGGCCGGGGGCGAGGTCGGCCGGGTGGGCCGGGGGCGAGGTCGGCCGGGTGGGCCGGGGGCGAGGTGGGCCGGTGGGCCGGGGGCGAGGTCGGCCGGGTGGGCTGGGGGCGAGGTCGGCCGGGTGGGCCGGGGGCGCGGTCGGCCGGGTGGGCTGGGGGCAGGCTCGGCCGGTGGGCCGGGGGCCTCAGGGGCTCTGGGTCAGGGGGACAGTTCAACCTGGGCCGGGCAGTTGGGGCACTGGGGTGTGGACAAGTTGAGCCGGGGTGAGGGGCCGGGGCCAGTTCAGCACAGATGGACGTGGGCTCGCGGGCGTCCTGGGCTCCGCACGTGGACCCTGGCCTGCTGAGCCCTGTGTCCCTCACTCTCTCTCCCAGGGGCATGGCCGAAACGGCCAAGAAGAACTTCGGTGGCGGGAACACGGCGTGGGAGGAGAAGACCCTCTCCAAGTACGAAGTTCAGGTGAGGCCGGCGGGTGGGTGGGGGTCAGCCCCTGGGTCCCGCGCCCGGGGTGAGCTGTGCCTGTGCGCAGTGAGGTGCGCCTGCTGGAGATCGTGGAGGGGGCTGTGCGGAGCAGCGACTTCGAGTGCAACGCCATGTTGGAGGAGAACGAGGAGCACCTGGAGGCCTGGTGGCTCCGCTGTGAGTGCCCGACCCCGACCCCCGCCCCGCCGCGCCCAGCGCTGCTTCCTGCTAAGGGAGCGTCTCTCCTCCGCAGACAGAAGCAGCACCCCGACTTGTTGGAGTGGTTCTGTGTGCAAACACTGAGAGTTTGCTGTTCCCCGGGAACGTTCGGGCCACACTGCCTGGGTACGCGGTGCTGGGGGCCTGAGACCCTCTGTGGTGGGGGTGCTCCGGGAACACCGCAGCCGTGCCATCACCTCTGAGGTCACCTTGGGGCTTGGGACCCCGGAGCCGCCCACCCCACCTGTGCTGTCTGAGCCCGTCCCTGCAGCCCCTGCCAGAAGGGCCGGGTATGGGGGCTGGGCTGGTCCTGCAGCCACGACCACACTGAGCTGAGGTGTGTCCCGCAGAGTGTCCGGGGCGCCAAGAGGCCTTGCAGCGGGAATGGCCGCTGCAGCGGAGACGGCAGCCGGCACGGAGCGGGGCCTGCCAGTGCCACGTGGGTACACGGAGAGCTCTGCCGCGACTGCACCGCCGCTACTTCAGCTCGCTATGGAACCAGACGCACAGCGTGCACAGGTAGCCCGCCCACTGCTCCTGATCCTCCCCGTCCGTCTGTCCTGCCCGTGTCCGTGGGGTGCAGAGGCCGGGCGTGTCGCTGTCCCCAGAGCAGGTGCGGTGCGGAGTACCAACACACATGGCAGGTGCCGGCTATGGGGCGCTGGCCTCCATCCCTCCGGCCTGAGCTGGCCACGTCGTCAGACCCACTGTGTGTGTGCCGCAGGCACCCAGCGTCGCCACACGCTCGGTGTCCACTGAGCACCCGGGACTCCTGAGCCAGCACCACGGCCGTGGCCGCCGTGGAGGGGCCTGTCCTGTCACCTCCAGGCTCTCAGCCATACGTCCTCAGAGGCCTTAGCGAGCGCCTTTCTGACACTTCCGGGGCCGAGTCTGTTCGAGGCGCTGTGGCGCTGCGCAGACCCCCAGGTGAGCGGATGAGGCCCCTGAGCGGAGGCTGCCGGCCCAGAGTCAGGCCTGGGGATGCCTCTGGCTCTGCTGGGCCTTTTTTTTTTCTTTGCTTTTTGGGTCACACCCAGCGACACTCAGGGGTTGCTCCTGCCTCTGCACTCAGGAATTACTCCTGGCCGTGCTCGGGGACCCTATGGGATGCCGGGATAGAACCCGGGTTGCCGCACGCAAGGCAAAAGCCCTCCCCGCTAGACCACCGCTCTGGCCATGGACTTCTGCTCTTTGCTGTCCCCTCGCTGGCGTCTGCACCCAGTCACCTGCACTGTCTTGCAGGCTGCGACGAGTCGTAAGACCTGCACCGCCCCAGCAACCGGGACTGCGACCAGTGTGAAGTGGGCTGGGAGCGCCGGGACCAAGCCTGCCTGGGTGAGGGCGGGGCCGGGAGCCCAGTGAAACGGGGGGGAGGGCTGGGGAAGGGGTGTAAGGGCAGGCAAGGGGCGCGGAGCCGGGCGTGAGGGCTGTTTGGGGCCACGCCTGCCTGTGCTCTGGGCTTGCTCCTGGCTCTGCGCTCAGGAAATACTGCTGGTAGTGCTCAGGGGACCCTGTGGGGTGCCGGGGGTCGAACCCTGGTTGGCAGCGTGCAGCACAGGCATCCTGTCCACTGTGCTGTCTCCCGCCCCTTCTCCAGCATCTTCCCAGAGGCTCCCGCCGCCCCACAGCCTGTTCTGGCCCGTCAGATGATGGGTCTGGTGGGCAGCTGGCCTGGAGTATGGACAGGCACCTGGAGCCCCCTGGGCTGCTGGGCCTGGCTGCCCTCAGGCTTCAGGTGCCGTCGGTGCCCCCTTGAGCCCTGGCTCCCTGGAAGGGGGCTCAGGAGAGCGGGGCGAGCCGGCGATGAAAGTGAGCCCCCGGTCCCCAACTCCAGGGCCTCACTCTGGCCACTCTCTTCCAGACGTGGACGAGTGTGCAGCCGAGACGCCACCGTGCAACGCGAGTCAGTACTGTGAGAACGTCAATGGATCCTACGTGCGAAGGTGCGGCTCCCAGGGACGCCCGAGCAAAGCGGCGCAGGGTTCCCAGCAGAGAAAAAAGGCCAGAAGCTCCAGTCAAGCCCGTGGCTGCCGCCTGCCTCTGCGTGTCCGGTGGCTTAGGGCCCTTGTCTGTCCCCTGGGAACTGCAGCCTGGTTCTCACCCCAGCCCCAGAGCCCACAGCGTGGCCGCCCGTCACCCCGCACTCCGCCTGCGCTGTCGGCGCTGCCGGGGGGTCTCTGGCCACCTGCCTGCAGGGCCTGCTCTGGGCCACGCCCACGGCAGGGAGCTTGTGGGATTCCTGGCAGAGTCACACGTGTCCCCGCAGTGCTCAGGAACGGGTCGCCTCGCTGCAGCCTCCTCGGTACATGGAGGCTCCCGACATGTTCCCACCTTGCTTCTAGACTGTGACCCCACCTGTGTGGGCTGCACGGGCGCGGCCCTGAGCACTGTCGCGAGTGCGCCCCTGGCTACGCAAAGGACGGCGGCAAATGCACAGGTCAGTGTGGTGGGCGCCGCGGCCCCTCCCGCTGCCGCGAGCACGGCCCCTGCGTGACCTGGAGCCTGCTGCTTGCAGACGTGGACGCCAGTGCTCGCTGGCAGAAAAGGCTTGTCGGAGGAAAGACGAGAACTGCTACAACACCCCTGGGAGCTTCGTGTGCGTGTGCCCGGAGGGCTTCGAGGACACAGAGGACGCCTGCGTGCGGACACCAGGGGCAGCAGCGGCAGGTGAGGGGCCGTGGGGGCAAAGGGGCACGACCAGGGAGGCACCATGTGCAGCCGCTGCCCACCTGGCTCCAGGACTGGCCCTGTCCCGTCCCTGCTGCGATGTCCACCCCGCCACCTCAGCTCAGACCGAAGGGTGTGGGGTCTGCGCGGCAGGGCCCCTCCTCAGCACCCCGGAAGGAGAGCAGGAAGCAGACGGTGCTGAGTGGGACCCAAGGTCGGGCTGCAGACCTGAGCCTAGGCAGGTGGGCTCTCCTGCCTGCCGCCACTGGGCCCAGCGCTCAGGCCTTGGTGCAGCCGCTGGCCCGGGCAGCCCCTCACGACTGTCCCGCCTCACAGAAGCAGCAGCAGAGAGCCTGCCCCGCCAGAGCCCCGGGAAGAGCTGTGACACGCCCATGGGAAGCGCCTCCGCCGTGACGTGACGTGCTCCGCCCGCGGCGGCAGAGGGTCTATTTTGATCGTTCTTTATAATAAAAGCGGCGCTGCAGCAGTCAGGCCGAGCACACGGGTGTGAGTCCCACTGAGGCGCCGTGCGGAGCGTGAGGCCCGAGGAGGAGGCTGGCGGAGTAGAGGGTGAGGAAGGGCCTTGCACTGTGGCTGTGGACCGGGTGGCCTGAAGCTGCAGCGGGGACGGTGACCTCGGGGCCAGGTGCCCACACAGGCCTGGACAGGGACAGTCAGCGCGCCATGCCCTGCGGCCACCAGGTGGCGCCGTGAGCTCAGGTGTCTGCAGGGTCCCAACCACCAGGGGCGGTGCAGCCGCAGCCGCCAGGCAGGGACCCTACTGGACGGGCCTGCACGCGGGGTCCTTGAAGTGGCTGCGGGGACCAAGGTGTGGACAGGGCAGTAGGTGTGGCTTTCCCCCAGCACAGGGGGTCAGGAGGCTGATGCTGGGGGGTGACTCGGGCTCAGACCCAGCCTGGGCGCTCACTCGACTGGCTGCCGTCCAGGCCCTCCCTGAAGCGGAACCAGGAGACTGTGGCCAGCAGGGGGCGGTGCCGCCACGTGCCAGGACCCAGGGGCAGGGGCAGAGCCAGGGGGCAGAGGGGCAGAGCCCCGCGGTGCTGCTCTGTGGCCTTCCTGTCTCTCAGCCCCCCTGCCCTTTCACTCGCGGGGCGGGGTCCACGCCTAAGCTTTCCGGGGCCAGGCGGCCACAGCCCCGCCAGCCCCAGCCTGTGGACGTGTCCTTCCTGGGGGTCCCGCTCATGGACGTGCTGCTGGGTTGAGCCCCCGCCCTCCTGCAGCCGCAGCTCCAGAGGGGCTCAGCTGTGCCCCGTCCCGCGGCCACCTGACTCCTGACCCTACTGACCCGCACCTCCCATCAGGGGACACCAGGCTCTGCTGCCGGCTGCTCTGCTGGAGGGGCTGCATGGGGAACCCCTCAGGGCCCACAGTGGGGCTCACCCCTCGGCCCGGCCCCATAGCCGCTGGGTGCTGGGCTGAGGTGGCTCGGCCTGGAGAGCGGCCAGGACTCCCCGGCCCAGCTGGCAGCCAGCAGGTGCCGCAGGCAGTGGCCACTGGTGCCAGCCCTGCCCCTACGTCAGTGGCCCCGCAGAGACGTCAGTCTGCTGCACCTTCCGGCCTGGGGGTGTGCCACCACGGACCCCGCACAGGCTGTTCCGCCTCCCAGGACCCAGGCCCGCTGCGACTCCCTGGCCGGGCCACGGACTCCTGGCCAGGCTTGGGCCCTGCACTGCTGGCCATGGCCGACAGTCCCCAGTCTCAGCCAGAGAGCAGTGCAGGGACCCCAGGTCTGAGTTCTGCACAGAGGCCCCCTTCCTGGCCCCAAACTGCAGCCCATCCTCACTGCTCTCAGCTCTGGGGACCCCAACCACCTCCAGACCTCAGCAGCTGCCCAAGGGCTCAAGCAAAGACTTCGCTAAAACATGTTGTCAGATGCACAAGACCCGCTCAGGCCAGCACGGCGAGGCAGCCTAGGCCACGGGACCCCCAGGCCAGCACGGCCGGAACAGCCTAGGCCACGGGACCCCCCAGACCAGCACGGCCGGAGCAGCCTAGGCCACGGGACCCCAGGCCAGCACGGCCGGAGCAGCCTAGGCCACGGGACCCCCCAGACCAGCACGGCCGGAGCAGCCTAGGCCACGGGACCCCCCAGACCAGCACGGCCGGAGCAGCCTAGGCCACGGGACCCCCAGGCCAGCACGGCCGGAGCAGCCTAGGCCACGGGACCCCCAGACCAGCATGGCTGGAACAGCCTAGGCCACGGGACCCCAGGCCAGCACGGCCGGAACAGCCTAGGCCACGGGACCCCCAGACCAGCACGGCCAGAACACAGCCTAGGCCACGGGACCCCCAGGGCCCACAGTCCCCCCAGCAGCCAGGAGATGTCACCTGCTTCCGGGTCCCTCCGTCCCCCCCCCATCCAACGCCTCCCTGCGTTCGCCCCAGGCAGCACAGAGCTGAGGCCTGCGTGTGGGCTTGTGCACTGACCGGGAGGCAGGTGGCCTGCAGTCGACAGAATGCAGACCCCACTGTGCGGTGGTGTGGGGGCCCAGCACTGGGGCTGTGTGAAGGGTGCTTCGAGAACCCAGACGGCCTGGTGCCCGCCAAGAGACACATGGAGCCCCATTGACACTCCGCCCCGAGGCTCAGGCTTTGACTGGCGGCCTGTGGGCAGGCCCTGGCCCCGCCCCGTTACTGTGGGACTCAGTCCCAGATGGTCCCAGGCACCATCAAGCCCACGGGGCCCAGCTCACCTCCCAGCCCTTGGTCAATGGACCTAAAGCGGGTCCCACCTCTGTTGGGCAGCCCCACGTCCCGGCCCTCACCCAGCTCTGCACCCCCAAGCCTGGGCTGCAGGCAGATGGGGCTGGCGCGGGCTGGTGCGGAGAGACGGGGAGCCCAGCCCTGTTTACGGAAAAGGCGCAGCTTGGCACACAGGCCCTTTGTGGGGACACAGGAAGCGAGGGTTTCCAGGCCCCCTGGGGCCGCCGCCTGGCCCACGGCCCCTCCGCCTCACTGCCCGGCGAGCGAGCATGGGCACCGGCAGCAGGAGGTGAGCCCTGAGCGGCCCCGGTGTGGGGCCAACCTGGGGCGGCCTGAGAGACGCAGGACACGAGAGGGCAGTGGGGGGTGCTGACCCCACGGAGGTCAGAGGGGTGCCAAGGTCAGAGGGTACCAAGGTCAGAGGGCACTGAGCTGCTCCCCCAGCACAACCAGCCTGGCATGGGCAAGGCGCACCCGCAGCTCCACACGCGTGCACCGGACTCCCAGGAGGCACACGCCGCACGCCCCACACCTTCACACGCACACGCCCCAAGTCCCCATAACCACGCGCACCCCAAGTCCTCACACTCGCACGCCCAGGTCCCACACTCGCGCCACGCCCCAGGCCCCCACACTCACGCCGCACACGCCCCAGGTCCCCACACTCACGCGCACACGCCCCAGGCCCCCCACACTCACGCGACTCCCAGGTCCCCACACTCACGCGCACACGCCCCAGATCCCCACACTCCACGCACACGCCCCAGGTCCCCACACTCACATGCACGCCCCAGATCCCCACACTCACGCCGCACACGCCCCACACTCACGCGTCACGCCCTAGGTCCCCACACTCACATGCACGCCCCAGATCCCCACACTCACGCGCGCACGCCCCAGGTCCCCACACTCACATGCACGCCCAGATCCCCACACTCACGCGAGCACGCCCCAGGTCCCCACACTCACGCCGCACGCCCCAGGTCCCCACACTCACGCCGCACGCCCCAGGCCCCCACACTCGCGACACGCCCCAGGGCCCCACACTCACGCACACACGCCCCAGGTCCCCACACTCACATGCACGCCCCAGATCCCCACACTCACGCCGCACGCCCCAGGCCCCCACGCGCACGCCCCCAGATCCAAAACACACGCCGCACGCCCAAGACCTCACACTCACGCGCACGCCCCAGATGCCCACACTCACGCGCACACGCCCCAGATCCCCACAGTCACGTACACGCCCCAGGTCCCCACACTCACGCCACGCCCAAGTCCTCACACTCACGCGCACGCCCCAGGTCCCCTACACTCACACGCGCACCCCAGGTCCCCACACTCACGCGCACGCCCCAGATCCCCACACTCACGCACGCCCCAGGTCCCCACACTCACGCCGCACGCCCCAGATCCTCACTCACACGCCGCACGCCCAAGTCATCACACTCACACACACACGCCACAGATCCCCACACTCACGCACACGCCCCAGGTCCCCACACTCACGCGCACACCTAAGTCCCCATATGCGCACACACCCCAGGTCCCCACACTCAAGCGCACACGCCCCAGGTCCCCACACTCACGCGCACCCCAGTCCCCATATGCACACACGCCCCAGGTCCCCACACTCCACACACACACGCCCCAGGTCCCCACACTCACGCCGCACGCCCCAGGTCCCCATACTCACGCACACGCCCCAGGCCCCACACTCACACACACGCCCCAGGTCCCCACACTCACGCACACGCCCCAGGTCCCCACACTCACGTACACTCCAGGCCCCCTATACTCACGCACACGCCCAGGCCCCCACACTCACGCGCCACGCCCCAGGCCCCCACACTCACGCGCACACGCCCTAGGCCCCCCAAACTCTCGTGCACACGCCCCAGGCCGCCACACTCACGCCGCACGGCCAGATCCCCACACTCACGCGCACGCCCAGATCCCCACACTCACGCCACACGCCCCATATGCCCACACTCACGCACACACGCCCCAGATGCCTACACACACGCCGCATGCCCCAGGTCCCCACACTCACGCGCGACACGCCCAGGTCCCCACACTCACGCGCACACGCCCCAGGTCCCCACACACTCACACGCACGCCCCAGGTCCCCACACTCACGCACACGCCCCAGATCCCCACTCACGCGGCACACGCCCAGATGCCCACACTCACGCCAAGCACACGCCCCAGATGCCCACACTCACGCACACACGCCCTGATGCCCACACTCACGCCCCAGGCCCCCACACTCCACGCGCACACGCCCCAGACCCCCACACTCACGCACACACGCCCCAGGTCCCCACACTCACGCGCACGCCTCAGATCCCCACACTCACGCGCACGCCCAGATCCCCACACTCACACACACGCCCCAGATGCCCACACTCACGCTCACGCGCCCATATGCCCACACTCACGCGCACGCCCCAGGCCCCCACACTCACGCGCACACGCCCCAGGTCCCCATACTCACGCCTGCGCCCCAGGTCCCCACACTCACACACACGCCCCAGATGCCCACACTCACGCACACACGCCCAGACCCCACACTCACGCACACACGCCCCAGGTCCCCACACTCACGCGCACGCCCCAGATCCCCACACTCACGCCGCACGCCCAGATCCCCACACTCACACACACCTCCCAGATGCCCACACTCACGCACACACCCCATATGCCCACACTCACGCCGCACGCCCCAGGCCCCCACACTCACGCCACGCCCCAGGCCCCCACACTCACATGCACACGCCCCAGGCCTCCACACTCACGCGCACACGACCCAGGCCCCACACTCGCGCACACGCCCCAGGTCCCCACACTCACGCACACGCCCCAGGTCCCCACACTCGCGCACACGCCCCAGGTTCCCACACTCATGCACGCCCAGATCCCCACACTCACGCGCACACGCCCCAGATGCCCACACTACGCACACACGCCCTGATGCCCACACTCACGCCCCAGGCCACTCACGCCGCACACCGCCCCAGACCCCCACACTTCACGCACACACGCCCCAGGTCCCCACACTCACGCCGCACGCCCCAGATCCCCACACTCACGGCGCACGCCCAGATCCCCACACTCACACACACACGCCCCAGATGCCTACACTCACGCACACACGCCCCATATGCCCACACTCACGCCGCACGCCCCAGGCCCCCACACTCACGCGTGCGCCCCAGGCCCCCACACTCACGCCGCACACGCCCCAGGCCCCCCACACTCACGCTCTACGCCCCAGGTCCCCATACTCACGCCGCACGCCCTAGGTCCCCACACTCACGCTGCACACGCCCAGGCCCCCACACTCTCACGCACATGCCCCAGGTCCCCCACACTCGCGACACGCCCCAGGTCCCCACACTCACGCACACGCCCCAGGTCCCCACACTCGCGCACACGCCCCAGGTCCCCACACTCACGCACACGCCCAGGTCCCCCACACTCATGCGCACGCCCAGATCCCCACACTCACGCCGCACACGCCCAGATGCCCACACTCACGCACACACGCCCTGATGCCCACACTCACGCCCCAGGCCCCCACACTCACGCACACGCCCCAGGCCCCCACACTCACGCACACGCCCCAGGTCCCCACACTCACGCACACGCCTCAGGCCCCCACACTCACGCACACGCCCCAGGTCCCCACACTCGCACACGCCCCAGGTCCCCACACTCACGCACACGCCCCAGGTCCCCACACTCACGGACACGCCTCAGGCCCCCACACTCACGCACACGCCCCAGGTCCCCACACTCACGCACACGCCCCAGGTCCCCACACTCCAGCACACGCCCCAGGTCCCCACACTCACGCACACGCCCCAGGTCCCCACACTCATGCGCACGCCCAGATCCCCACACTCACGCCGCACGCCCCAGATGCCCACACTCACGCACACGCCCCCGATGCCCACACTCACGCCCCAGGCCCCCACACTCACGCACACGCCCCAGGTCCCCACACTCACACGCACGCCCCAGGTCCCCACACTCACGCACACGCCTCAGGCCCCCACACTCACGCACACGCCCCAGATGCCCACACTCACGCACACGCCCCAGGCCCCCACACTCACGCACACGCCCAGATCCCCACACTCACGCCGCACGCCCAGATCCCCACACTCACGCCGCACACGCCCCAGGTCCCCACACTCACGCGCACGCCCCAGGTCCCACACACTCACGCACACGCCTCAGGCCCCCACACTCACGCACACGCCCCAGATGCCCACACTCACGCACACGCCCCAGGCCCCCACACTCATGCACACGCCCCAGATCCCCACACTCACGCGCACGCCCAGATCCCCACACTCACACGCACACACCCCAGATGCCACACCTCACGCACACACGCCCCATATGCCCACACTCACGCGCCGCCCCAGGCCCCCACACTCACGCGCACGCCCCAGGTCCCCACACTGCGCACACGCCCCAGGTCCCCACACTCATGCGCACGCCCCAGGTCCCCACACCGCGCACACGCCCAGGTCCCCACTCTCACGCACACGCCCCAGGTCCCCACACTCCGCGCACACGCCCAGGTCCCCACTCTCACGCACACGCCCCAGGTCCCCACACTCGCGCACACGCCCAGGTCCCCACTCTCACGCACACGCCCCAGGTCCCCACACTCTCGCACCGCCCCAGGTCCCACACTCACTCTGCACACGCCCAGGTCCCCACACTCACGCACGCCCCAGGCCCCCACACTCACGCCGCACGCCCCAGGTCCCCACACTCACGCCGACGCCCCAGATCCCCACACTCACGCCGGCATGCCCCAGGTCCCCACACTCACGCCGCACACGCCCCAGATCCCCACACTTGCACACACACGCCCCAGGTCCCCACACTCACGTGCACGCCCCAGATCCCCACACTCACGTACGCCCCAGGTTCCCACACTCACGCGCACGCCCCAGGTCCCCACTCACGCGCACGCCCAAGTCCTCCCATGCGCACATGCACGCACACACTCACGTCCTGCGCATCGCGTCCACCAGGGGAGACAGTCTGGCCCCTTCCCCCTTCCCGCCCGCCTGCCCTCACTCACCCCGGGCACTGATTTGCTAAGCAGCCACAGCTGTGCAGTGGCACAGGGCGCCTGGCACAGAGTGGAGCCTGCCCCAGCCCTCTCTAGCAGGCACGGCCTCGCCTGCTCTCCAGCCTCTGCCCTGGGGGGTGGCCCAGTCGGGCCTGAGACAAGCACCACACAGTGGCCGTTCGCTTCCTGTGCCCCAAGTGCAGCTGCACAGCCGGCGTTGGCGGCCCCATCTTTCCCTCCAGCCGGCTGCCCCAGTGCAGACACGTCGACCCCCTCCCCAGGCCTCCAGGGCGAGGGGCCCCTGCCGTGTACTCCAGCCCTCACCCGCCTGCTCCGAGGTGTCTCGGGATTGTCCTTTTTGTTTTGTTGCTTTTTGGGTCACACCCAGCAATGCTCAGGGCTTCCTCTGGCTCTGCACGCAGGGAGTACTCCTGGCGGTGCTTGGGGGGACCATAGGGGATGGCGGGGATCGAACCCAGGTTGGCCGCATGCAAGGCAAACGTCCTCCCACTATACTATCACTCCGGCCCCCACCCAGGAGTAATTTCTGAGTGCAGAGTCAGGAGTAACCCCTGAATACTGCTAGGAATGGATCAAACCGCAAACGCACACAGGGTGAGTGAATGAGTGAATGGGTGAGTGGCGAGTGCATGGCGAGTGAGTGGCCAGTGTGTGGCGAGTGATGGCCGAGCAGGGGACGGGAACTGAATGAGTGACGGTAAATGAGCCTCTCAGCACGCAAAGGCGCAGCTGTGGGGCCAAGCCTCGCAGGGCACTAGTGGGCTCCGGTCTGGGCGCAGCAGCCTGAGGGTCTGGACCGGCCCCAGAATCTCCTCTTGCCCAGGGTTGCGAGAGTCGCGGGCGTGTGGGGGAGCGCGTGTAGGGGTGAGGCGGTGGCCCTCCTCCCTGCAGCCCGCCCTCGCAGTCCGAGCCCATGTTGAGCCAGTGAGGGTGCAGGTCCCTGTCGCCGCACTGTTACTGCAGCGGGAAGCAGGGCCCACGCACCGCAGGCCCCTGAGGCACTGACCACCACCCCTGGCCCCATCACAGGCCACACAAAGCAGCCGCCCCCAAGGTCTAGAGACAGGAGTTGGGGAGGAACAGGGTGCCGGGGGGCATGCCCAGGTCACGGCCCCCAGCCCTCCCGAGGAGCTTGACACACGTGGGCTGAGATGCCACGAACACGCAGAGGTGGGGAAGTGAGAGGACCCGAGGTGGACGGGGGCATAGGAAAGGGGGTGCCAACCCGAGCACCTCCAAGAAGGCGATCCCCGAAACCCTGAAGACAGCAAGAAATGGACGGATGTGGAAAAGCCAGACCTGAGGCGACCTGGCACCCACAGCCCACGCCGGTATGCACTGGACAGAGGCCCCAGGTCCACCGGGGCGACAGGCCACACCGCGTGTCCCCACTTGGCTTCCATGGAATCAGCCAAGCTGCAGCCTGGACAGGAGTGCCCGGAGGAGGGGAGGAGGGGACAGAGGAGGAGGGTGGCGGGAGGGTGGGCCCACAGCAGGGGGGCAGGCCACACGTCCAGGCCGCTGGGCTGGGCTCCCTTCTGGGAGATCAGGAGCTATAGAGCCCCGGGTGGGGCCCCGAGCCCCGATGCACCCAGAGACTGGAGCTACTGGAGCCCGGAAGTGTGGGTGACTCGGCCCATGGGTGGGGCTGGGCTCTGAGGGTCCCAGGGGCGGGGAGGGCGGTGGGGCAGTTGGGGAGGCTGAGCCAGCAGGCAGAGGCCACTGCTGGACCTTGCCTCTCTCACTGCCAGCTCCGTGTGGGGCAGCACCCCTCAAGAGAACCCATTTGTCATGCAAATGCCCTCCCTGCGCCCACCCATCACCCGGAGAGCAGGAACCTGTGCACCGGGCCTGCCTGCGTGCATGAGCCTATGGTGTCTGAGAGTCCGTGTGGTGTCTGAGAGTCCGTGTGCGTGGTGAGTCCGTGTATGTGTGTGCGGGCTGTGTGTCTGTGGTGTGCGTGAGTCTGTGTGAATGTGCGAGTCCATGTTGTGTGAGTCCATGTGTGTGAATCTGTGTGTGAGTCTGTGTGTGTGAGAGGGCTTTGTCTGTGGTGTGCGTGAGCCCATGTGTGTGAATCTGTGTGTGAGTCGTGTTGTGTGAGTCCGTGTGTGTGAATGTGTGTGAGTCTGTGTGTGTATGGGGGGGCTGTGTGTCTGTGATGTGCGTTAGCCCATGTGTGTGAATCTATGTTGTGTGAGTCCATGTGTGGAATCTGTGTGTGAGTCTGTGTGTGTGAATCTGTGTGCATGAGCCCTTGTATATGAATCTGTGAGTCTGTGTGTGAGAGAGTCCATATGTGAGCTGTGCGTGAGTCTGTGTGTATCCGTATTTGGGCTATGAGTGAGTCTGTGTATGTGTGTGCATGAGTCCGTTTGAGTCCATGTGTGGGCTGTGTGTGAGTGTGATGTGTGTACTTGCCTGTGTCCTCGTGTGGGCTGTGGGGCAGGAGGGGGTCCAGCACCCAGACGCAGCCTCTGTGCCCACCTCCAGGGCGGGAGCCGCCAGCTCTGGGCACACTTTGGTGATGGTGCCGGTGGCTGCCCCTGCCGGCTCCGCTTGTGGGCCCAGCGCCAAGCCAAGAGCACTCACAGCCTGTGCCAGGCCAGCAGTGTTTCCAGGCCTCAGGGCACCCAGCTGGCAACAGCCTTAGACGGGCAGGGGAAACCCAGGACCTCTGTGGCCACAGGCCTGCCCGCGGGCCGTGCGGCAGCCCCGGGCACGCTGAGAGGCCGAGCACACGGACATGTTTGCTCAGGCCTCTCCCCTGCTCGAGTCCACAAGGACCCACTGTCCCTGGCCCTGCCCGCCCACACAGCACAGTGGCCAACTCCCTGGCGGCCCTCCCCCCACTCCTGTGCCTCCCGCACATGCCCTGTCCAGAGTTCCGGGGTCCGGAGCCCTCTGGGGGTTCTGCAGCCCTGGAGGGAGGCTGCGGACTCGGGTCCCTCGTGTCCCGGGCTGGGGGCTGAGCAGCAAGAGACGCTCCTCACCTGAGCTCCCCTCTTCAGGGCCACACCCCAAGGCCTGCCCGTCCATGCGACCTTGGCAGTATCCAGCTGCCTCCGTCACGGGGCCAGGTGTGGTGCCACGCACTGCCCCCGATGCCCGAGAGTTGCCTGTGGTACCCCCGGACACAGGCTTGAGCCGTCCCCCGCAACCTCTCCCCAGCGCCTGGCATCCGCCTTCCCGTCCCCCGCATCTGCTGCCCACGTGCTCTCCCCGGCCCAGGGGGCGAAAGGCTGGCGAGGGCGGTAGAACCTGTCTGACGGGGGGTGTGTATATGTGTGGCCGTCACCTGCTCACGTGTGTGTGGTCTGGGACAGGGCCAGGGAGCAGGCAGCACGCAGGGCCTGCGTCATGGGTAGCTTCCTGGGCACCTGGCCAGCGGGCAGCCCTTGAAGGCTGGGCCCCAGGGGGCAGGCGGCCGCCGCACATCCGTCACGGGCCACAGATGGGTGAGGGCAGAGGCCAGCTGGACCTGGTGTACCGTCACTGGGCGGTGCCGGGGCCAGCCCCGAGCCAGGCTCTCGGACTCTGCCCCTGCAGCCCAGAGCAGGCGCCCCCAGACACCCAGGCGGGTCCCGGGTGGGCTCCGAAAGGGGGGTCCCTCCTTGAGCCTCTTCTGGCCCCCCCGGTCCTCAATCCCCGCCTTTGGGAATGCAGGTCTGGCCACTGTGTCCACCTGTCTCCTGCCGCCGTCCACGGCCGTCTGCTTCCTCATCACAGCCTGACTCTGTCCCCTGCCTGAGCCACTGTCAGACCCTGTGGCTCTGCAGTTCACACTGTCCCAGCGAAGGAAGAACCTCTGCCCACAGCCGCACACCAGGTCAGGGGCGCCCTCAGGGCCTCAGCCGGCAGGTCAGGGGGGCGCCCTCAGGGCCTCCATCCGTCCAGGACTGGGACAGTGGAGAGGCGGTATGGGGGCGCTGAAGAGGGGACAGTGGGCTCAGGCGGGGACGGGGCGGGCAGGGACAGGGGCTCAGGCGGGGACGGGGCGGGCAGGGACAGGGGGCTCAGGCGGGACGGGGCGGGCAGGGACAGGGGCTCAGGCGGGACGGGCGGGCAGGGACAGGGGCTCCAGGCGGGACGGGGCGGGCAGGGACAGGGGGCTCAGGCGGGGACGGGCGGGCAGGGACAGGGGCTCAGGCGGGGAGCGGGCGGGCACTGTCCTTCCCACCACTCCGCAGGTGATAACCCAGAGCTGCACCAGGAGGGTCTGAGACAGGCCCAGAGCAGGGGTGATGCAGGGAGGTCAGGGGGCCACGGGAGGGGGCGACAGTGAGCTGCTTCTCTGGTCCCTGGCCCTGCCTCGGCCCCCACCCCCGGGGTGCTGGACTGGTGGGAACCTCCAGTAACTGTTCCAGAAACCGGAGACAGGGTCAAAGATAGAGGCCGGAGCGACAGCACAGCAGGGAGGGCATCTGCTTGCATGTGGCCGGCCTGGGTTCGATCCCGGCATCTCATACGGTCCCCGAGCACCGCCAGGAGTAACTCCCTGAGTGCAAGCTGGGAGTGACCCCTGAGCATCACCGGTGTGACCCAAAAGCCAAAACAAAACAAGGCAATGTGGGTGAGGGGGGGGGCAGGGCTGTGTGATGGTGGGCAGGGGAGGGGTGAGGTCAGCAGGACACCACACTAGTCTGAGTCAGCAGAGCGGAGCGGGTGAGGGGCCGCCTCAGCCTCGAGCCCCCAGAGGACCCCCCCCACCCCACTGCTGCCCGGAAACTGAGCGTGGGTGTCGTGGCATCCCGGTGGGATCCGCCATGAGTGGAAGGGGGAATTCTCAGGAAATTCTTCCCATGCTTCCCATTTCTGGGCCCTGAGTCAACAGCTCTGTTCTGTGGCTCAGGGTAGGGTGTGCTGGGGGGTGGTTTCTTTGGGCACTGCCCCAGTCCGCAGGGGCACAGAGGGAACCCGCCTGGGGCTACCTTTACCAGAATGCTGCCATGCCCTAGCCCTGACTATACCTGGCACCTGGCCTCCCGGACCAGAGTCTGTCCTGCTCGGAGCTGAGAGGTCGGGAGGTGCCATGGAGGGGAGTGAGGGGGCCCCACGGTCAGGGGCTGCCGGCAGCGTCTTCCTGAGTCAGGCCGGCACAGGGGGGTCCAAGGGCCGTGTGCAGCAAGACGGAGGCCATCGCCCCACGCAGCACAGGAGGCGCAGCAGGGGTGGGGAGGCCCAAGGCTCGCAGGGACTTCACTGGGAGGGAGGGGCAGAGCCACAGGTGGGCGCACCCAAGCCCTCCCCTGACTGAGAGGCCCCGCAGACCCCGGGACCCGGGGCTGGGCCCATCTCATCTGACTGCAGCCTCGGTGGCCCCCAAGAACCCCATCAGGGACCTGCCTCTCCTGGCTGGACCTGGATGTTCCAGTCCTGGACGGATGGAGGCCCTGAGGGCGTCCCTGACCTGCCGGCTGAGGCCCTGAGGGCGCGTGTCTGGTTGTGGGGAGTGGGGCTGACGGCAGACTGGGAGATGGTTGAGCTGGGCTCCTGAGCTGGGAGGTCAGAGTTGGGAGATGGTTGAGCTGGGAGGTCAGAGCTGGGAGATGATTGAGCTGGACCCTTGAGCTGGGAGGTCAGAGCTGGAAGATGGTTGAGCTGAGAGGTCAGAGCTGAGAGATGGTTGAGCTGGGCTCCTGAGCTGGGAGATGGTTGAGCTGGACTCCTGAGCTGGGCTCCTGAGCTGGGAGATGGTTGAGCTGGGCTCCTGAGCTGGGAGGTCAGAGCTGGGAGCAGGGTCCGGCCCCACCCTCCACCCTTTGCCTTTGGGGAAAGTTGCAAAAATCTGCTGGTGTCTGGCAGGCCTCCGAGCGGGTGAGAGGCTGCAGAGCAGGGCCAGGAGAAAAGGGAAAAGGGGAGCCAGGGGTGTGCTGGGGTCTCCACCCAGCCAGGCGGGGCGGGTGTGCAGAGGACAGGAGGGGAGGGCCAGGGCCGGGCCAGCGAGTGCCCAGGAAGCTGTTCAAGCCGGGTGTGACTGTCCAAGCCGCTGCCGGGGTCTGAAGCAGAAGCAGTGCTGGCCCTGGCAGCGGGGTCTCTGTAGCCCGGCGGGTGGGCCACGAAGCCCCGGGATGGACAGGGGGTCTCTGATGCCCAGAGGGACTGTGGGGAGGGGAGCAAGCCCCAGAGAGGGCCCCACTCTCAGCCTATGGACTTAGCTGTGCGCAAACATGCGTGCAAGTGTGTGAGGCGGGTATAGACATGCTAAGGTGGGAGTGGGGTGTAGACATGTGTGTGGAGCGGCTGTGGACGTGTGAGGCGGGTGTGGACGTGTGTGAGGCGGGTGTGGATGTGTGTGAGGCAGGTGTGGACGTGTGTGAGGCGGGTGTGGATGTGTGTGAGGCGGGTGTGGACGTGTGTGAGGCGGGTGTGGACCTGTCAGGGCAGGTGTGGACGTGTGTGAGGCGGGTGTGGACATGTGTGAGGCAGGTGTGGACGTGTGTGAGGCGGGTGTGGACGTGTGTGAGGCGGGTGTGGACGTGTGTGAGTCGGTGTGGACCTGCAGGGTGGCTCTGGCTGCGTGTCGGGGACAGGGTACACCAGCCTGACCTTCACCAGGGAGGGGCACTGCAGGGCTGCCAGGGGCGAGGTCCTGTCCCTACCACCTCCGCCCCGCCCCCGCTCAGGAAACCCCACCAGGACGCCAGGTGATGAGGCCACACTACAGCCTCAGGTCACTGGGGGTGGCCTCCCTCGACCTAGGCGGCCTGGCTCCGCCCAGAGCTATTTTTAAGGCCCACCGGATGGGCCTTCCAGGAACCCGGAAAAAACAGGCGGGAGGGGATCCCAGAAGGGGTGGGGCTGCGTCGTGTCAACCGGAGAAGGCGCACACGCCCTCGGGAAAAGTGAACGCATCCACTGACGACGTGCACACGTGTGAAGCCTTGTCCCGAGGACATGTGCACACGTGTGAAGTCTGTGTCCCGAGGACGTGTGCACACGTGTGAGACCCTGTGTCCCCAGGACATGTGCACACGTGTGGGAGCTTGTGTCTCCAGGACGTGTGCACATGTGTGAAGCCTGTGTCCCGAGAATATGTGCACACGTGTGAAGCCTGTGTCCCGAAGACATGCGTATACGTGTGAAGCCTGTGTCCCGAGGACATGCGCATATGTGTGAAGCCTGTGTCCCGAGGATGTGCACACGTGTGAAACTTGTGTCTTGAGGACGTGCACACGTGTGAAGCCTGTGTCCCGAGGACGTGCACACGTGTGAAAGCCTGTGTCCCGAGGACATGTGCACACGTGTGAAGCCTGTGTCCTGAGGACATGCACATAGGTGTGAAGCCTGTGTCCCGAGGACGTGCGCATATGTGTGAAGCTTGTGTCCTGAGGACATGCACACGTGTGAAAGCCTGTGTCCTGAGGACATGCACACGTGTGAAGCCTGTGTCCCGAGGGCGTGCACACGTGTGAAGCCTGTGTCCCGAGGACGTGCACACGTGTGAAAGCCTGTGTCCCGAGGACATGCACACACGCGTGAAAGCCTGTGTCCCGAGGACATGCGCACACGTGTGAAGCCTGTGTCCCGTGGTACACGTGTGAAGCCTGTGTCCCGAGGACGTGCACACGTGTGAAGCCTGTGTCCCGAGGACGTGCACACGTGTGAAGCCTGTGTCCCGAGGACGTGCACACGTGTGAAGCCTGTGTCCCGAGGACGTGCACACGCGTGAAGCCTGTGTCCCGAGGACGTGCACACAGCCCTCCCCGCCGCGCTTCCCAGGACGCCGGTGGGCTCCGGGCCCAGGCTCTGAAGCTGCCGCTGCTGGTCCTCACGCCCAGATCAGGCAGACCAGGAGCCCGGCTCGGGGGAGCAGAGGCTGAGCAGGGCCCACCCATCTCAAAGCCGGCCCTTAGACTCTGGGGCAGGGAGTCAGGAAGGGCAGTGGGGGCGGCCGGGGATCCAGGGAGGGAGTGCGGTGACGTGGCGGGGTGGGGCTGCCAAGGTGAGAGCCCCTAGGGCGCAGGTGCGGCAGAAACACCTGCCCGACGGTGACCTCTAGGTCTGCCCACACCCCAGCCCTACACCCCGGAGCTGCACGTCCGGTTGGCAGCCGCACCCGACCTTGACCTTGGGTCTAGGTGACCCCCAGGGCAGCGACAGCGGCGTCTGTTCCGAGCGACAGAGCGCGTCGGGGGCAGCCCAGGGCCAGGTGGGCCGGACGGGCGTGTGGGCTTTGCCTGCAGTAGCCGTGGACAGCGGCCTGGCCAGCCGCTGGGCCTGGAGGGTGGCCAGGTGCGGGCAGCGCAGGCGGGGCAGGCGTGGCGGGCACGCGGCCCGTTGGGCAAAGGTAGAGAGGCGCACGCGCTGCGAGGCGGGCCGCGGAGAGGGGCTCCCCGCGTCCTCTCGTCACCGCGCCGGTTCGCACCACGCGCACTCGAGGGACGCCGCGGACGGCCACAGCCGGCGCCGCGGCGGCTGCGGGCGACACAGAGCCGGGGCGGAGCGGCGCTGACCTTCCCGGGAGGCGGCCCGCCCACCCGCGGCCTGGCGCTATTGGCTGGCGCCGCAGCGTCTTTAGAAAGCCCGGTTCCCATTGGCTCCCGCGGCCCCGCCCCGCGTGCCGGGCCACCGCCCGTCGGGTCTGCGCGTGCGCGAAGCGTGGAGCGTCCCGCCGCGCCGTGCGCCTCCGCGACTCGCTCCCGCGATCTAGTCCTGGCGGCTCGCCGCGGCCCCCGCTGACCGCCCCGTCGCAGGCCCCGGGGGGAGGGGTGGTCCCGCCCTCGCCGCGCCGCCCCTGCCTCGGCGGCCCACCCGCGCAGGCTCTCGGGTCCGGCCTGCCGCGCGGACACCGGCGGAAGGGGCGGGACCCCGAACAGCCCCGCCCCCGCGGAGGGATCCGCGCCGCCGCGGCCCAAAAGCCGGGGCGAGGCGGCCGCGCCGGGCGAGCGGCTGGGCCTGCGGCGCGTCCGGGCTGTCCACGCGGGGCTGGGCCCGGGGCTAGTGCGCCGCGCGGACGGCCTGGCCCGGAGCCGCTCTCGGCGCTGCGGGGAGGCCGCGCCGTGCCGCCCGCGATGCTGCTCTCCAAGTTCGGCTCCCTGGCGCACCTGTGCGGGCCGGGCGGCGGGGAGCACCTGCCCGTGAAGATCCTGCAGCCAGGTAGGCGCGGGGCCGGGGCGCCCGGGGCGGGGGCGCGCCCGCCCAGCTCCGGCGCCGCCCGCCCACCCGCTCCGTCCCGTCCCGTCCCCGTCCCCGCAGCCAAGGCGGACAAGGAGAGCTTCGAGAAGGTGTACCAGGTGGGCGCCGTGCTGGGCAGCGGCGGCTTCGGCACGGTCTACGCGGGCAGCCGCCTCGCCGACGGGCTCCCGGTGAGTTGGGCCTCGGGCCGGGCGCCCCCGCGCCGCGCGCCCCGCCGGCCGCCGCCTGACCGACCGCGCGTGTCCCCTTGCCCAGGTGGCCGTGAAGCACGTGGTGAAGGACCGGGTGACCGAGTGGGGAGCCTGGTAAGTGCGGCCGGGGCGGGGGCCGTGCCCACGCGGGCGCCGCTGACCGCGCCGCTGACCGCCGTGTCCCGCAGGGCGGCGCGGCCGTGCCCCTGGAGGTGGTGCTGCTGCGCAAGGTGGGCGGCGCGCGCGGCGTCATCCGCCTGCTGGACTGGTTCGAGCGGCCCGACGGCTTCCTGCTGGTGCTCGAGCGGCCCGAGCCGGCCCAGGACCTCTTCGACTTCATCACGGAGCGCGGCGCCCTGGACGAGGCCCTGGCGCGCCGCTTCTTCGCGCAGGTGCTGGACGCCGTGCGGCACTGCCACGGCTGCGGCGTGGTGCACCGCGACATCAAGGACGAGAACCTGCTGGTGGACCTGCGCTCGGGCGAGCTCAAGCTCATAGACTTCGGCTCGGGCGCGCTGCTCAAGGACACGGTCTACACCGACTTCGACGGTGAGCGGCGCGGGGCGGCGGCCGGTGGCTGTTGGCGGCGCGCGGCGCGCGGGGGAGGGGCGGGAGGAGCGGGTGGGCGCGCGGCGCTCGCGGGGTCCCGGCGTGGGTGCGCGCGCGTGCGTGCGGGGGCGCCGCGGGAGGGATCCCGCAATGCGGAGCGTGGGGAAGCCGGGGCGCCCCGCCCCGCGTGTTGTGAAAGCCGAGCCGCGCATGTGACCGCGCCCCGCCCACGGGGTTTCTCCAGGGCGGGGACGCGTCCAGTCCGCGGGCGCCGGGCTGGCGGGGCTCGGGCGCGCGGCCTCGGGGTTTCGTCCAGCCGCCCTGAGCCTGCTTGTCCCGCAGGGACGCGCGTGTACAGCCCGCCGGAGTGGATCCGCTACCACCGCTACCATGGGCGCTCGGCCACCGTGTGGTCCCTGGGCGTGCTGCTGTATGACATGGTGTGCGGCGACATCCCCTTCGAGCAGGACGAGGAGATCCTCAGGGGCCGGCTCTTCTTCCGAAGGAGGGTGTCCCCGGTGCGTACGGGCCTGCGGGCAGGTGCGGGCTGCCGTGGGCAGCTCCCAGGGCATGCGGGCGGCTGTGAGCAGCGGCGCCCCTGACCTTGCCGTCCGTCCCCTGCAGAGTGCCAGCAGCTTATCCAGTGGTGTCTGTCCCTGCGGCCGTCGGAGCGCCCTCTCTGGACCAGATATCTGCCCATCCCTGGATGCTGGGGGCCGAGGCTGGTTCCCCCAGACAGCTGTGCGCTGCGACTCTGCGCCCTGGACGCCGCGGACTCGGCCAGCACCACGTCCAGCAGTGAGAGCTTGTGAGGGGGCGGCTGCCCAGGGCCACCTCAGCCGGCCTGCCCCTGCTTCCAGTGCCTTCCCCACGCGGCTCCCGGCCGCGGTTCTCCTGAGCTTGCCCTGTCCAAAGACCCTCCCGCGACCTCTTATCCTGTGCTGCTGCGGGGGTGGCCCTGGCCAGTTGTCATGGACTCTGGACTCCGTGCCCCTGCGCCCACCTCTTCCCGGGAGACCCGGGCGTGCACAAGCAATGCAACAAGGGCGCCTGCCGAGTCTGTTATTTATGGTGTGACCCCAGCAGGGCCGCTGGCCCACTGGGCTATTTATTGTTTAATTTATTTGTTAGGTTCCTCCGCAGGTGCGGGGCCGGCAGCTGTGTGGGGACCCGTCCCCTCCTGCCTGTCTGGGGAGATGGACTTGTATAGAGGCTAATTTAAGGGAGTGGGCGACTTGGCGCCCTAGTGGGTGGGTTTTAAATTATTGACCTTGTACAGTTTGCCCTGGAAGCCGGGGGTGGGGGGTCTTAAGCCTTTAACTTATTCTCACAGCTGCGTTCAGGGGCCACACGGGCTCTGCGGATGGGGGTCTTTCAGTTCAAAAGTAAGATGTCAAGATCATATTTTTTATACAGGTATTTCAATTAAATTTGTTTTGTATATAATGAAAGTCTGGTGTTACTGGGCCGGGTGACGTGTGCGCTGGGGAAGATCCGCCCGGGGTGGGGGGGCTGTAGCTCAGGGGTTCCCGTGCGCGGTGTAGGCAGCCCCTGGACAGGGCTGGGCTGGGTGCTAGAGGGCCGGCTCCTACCCTGCTGTGAGGCCCGAAAGGGCCCCCTGGAAGCCTTCGCCCAGCCCCTCCCTGTGTCTTCAGGGCCTGGCCACGAGGGGCACCGGGCAGCCGGGCAGCCACTGCAGGGCGAGATGCTGCACCTGGCAGCCCAGAGCAGCAGCCGGGGTCCCGTGGGCTGGGTCTTGGGCAGGAGCAGCAGCCGGGGTCCTGTGGGCTGGGACAGCAGCCGGGATCCCATGGGCTGGGACGTGGGCATTGGCACCACTTCCCTGCTTGCCGAGACCCGGCCAGGCTGGGCCGTTTGCCCGTCTCCTCCAGGTGCTAAACTTGGTGTTGGGGGTCTCAAGTCCAGGCTGGGGCCAGGAGCTGCCCATCGCCGCACAGTGCCCAGCCTGCCCGGGTCCTGTTGGCCCAGCGAGCTGCTGGCTCTTCATCCTTGCTTTTAAGGAAGCCTGGGGCCACCTCTGCCCCTGACAGGCACCAGGGACGTCCCTGCCCCTGCTGGCCCTGCCTGCCGGCCCCTTGCGTGGGTGAGTCCCGTAGCTGGGGAAGAAAGTTAAGTTCCACACGCGCCGCTGACTGCATTCGAGCTGCTCCCCGTTCGTGGAGCGGTTTGGACAAATGCCAGTGTTTATCACAGTCCATAAAGGAAAGTGTGATGACTCCTTAGTGTGGGAGACCCTCACCACGGTATAAGGTGTGTGGGCCTTATAATTGCCACAGCAGGGAAAGGTCACGGGTTATTCCTGCCTCAGTGCCCAGGAGTATCTGGGATGCCGGGACGGAACGTGGTTGGCCCCGAGGACAGGCGCCTTCCCACAGTGATAGCTCCCGCCCGCAACGCACCTGTTCCACCTGGAGTCTTACGGGCCACATCTGGCGATGCTTAGAGGTGGCCCATGGCTCTGACTCAGGATCCTGGCAGAGCTCAGGGACCGTCAGAGACGCCTCGACCCAGGCTCAGCCGTGTCAAGGGAGGCCCATGCCCACTCGCCTCCAGCCCGGCTGATCCCAGTTCCTGGCTTAGCTTTCCCTCCCATGCCGCTGTGTATGACGGGCACCCGTCAGGGTGGCACCGAGCCTCTGGCTCTGCTGCTCCGGGCAGTGTCGGAGGCTGGCCGCCCCTCTGCGGCAGTTCCTGTGGTGGGCGTGGGCGGTCGCCTGCCTCGCCTCAGCAGCCTCATGCTTCGCTCCAGCTCCAGCTGCCGGGTCCTAGTGGCCGCCAGTGGGATGCATTGAGCCCCTGCAGGTGGCCCTCCTGGGCTCTCCGCGTCCAGCTCCCATCTCCCTCACCTGGCCCAGCTGGAGCACGGCCTCAGGCAGACGCTCTTCCTGGTGTTGAAGCGCGACGTCCCTGTTGCCCAGCACGTCCACTGAGCCCCCTGTCCTTCCTGGACCCTGCTTTTGGGTTCTGAGTTCCTGTGAAGTGCACCATGAGCCCTCAGGATTGGGTTCAAGGCTCACATTTTACTTATTTTCTGTGTGAGGTGAGGCGAGGGTCTTGTCTCCGAATGTCAGGATCAGGGTGGGAGGGTTGGACGGGGGCTGGGGGGCACCTCGCGGGCAAGAGACCTTCTGTTGGCCTTTAAGAGACCCTCTGTTGGCCCTTGGCTTCACATACGGTCCCCTAGGCACTGCCAGGAGTGATTATTTTTGCTTTTTGGGTTACACCGGCGACACTCAGGGGTTACTCCTGGCTCTGCACTCAGGAATTACTCCTGGCGGCACTCAGGACCATATGGGATGCCGGGGATTGAACCCAGGTCGGCCGTGTTCAAGGCAAACACCCTACCCGCTGGACTATCTCAGGAGTGATTCTTGAGCACAACCTGGCGTGACTCCAAAAAAAAAAAAAGTCAAAAAGCAAACGGAGCGATAGCCCAGCGGGTAGGGCGTTTGATCCCCGGTATCCCATATTGTTCCCGAGCACCGCCAGGAGTAATTCCTGAGTGCAGAGCCAGGAGTAACCCCTGAGCATTGCCAGGTGTGACCCAAAAAAGCAAAAAAAAAAAAAAAATTACAGAACCAGGGGCCAAAGCAATAGCACAGCTGGGAGCAAACTCCTCACCCGGGGCAAACTCCTTGCAACTTTTCCTTGCATGCAGCTGGCCAGGGTTCTATTCCCAGCATCCTATATCCCACATGGTCCCCTGAGCACTGCCAGGAGTAATTGCTGAGAGAAGAGCCAGGAGTGACCCTGAGTGTCAGTGGGTGTGACCCCAAAAAAGAAATTACAGAACCAAGTGCGTAGAAGTGGGGGCATTGTTGGCTGAGTGGCTGAGTTGGGACGATGTCACCGCAGGGCAGGAGAGTGAGCCAGTGGCGCGTCACAGCCAAAACACTTCGAAGCTCACGCATGGTCACAGTGGAGGCCGGCGACTGTGGCATGTGGGAACTGGCAGGAAGATGTCACATAACGTGGCTTTGTTGGTTTGTGGGCACACCCGAGACAATGTAGGGCTTATTCCTTGTTCTGTGCTCAGGGATCACTCCTGGGGAGCAGGGGACGGAACCGGGTGGCGTGGGTGACCAAGCGCTTCCCCTAATGCACTGTCACCCCCACCCGTGAGTGCTTCTTGGACAAAGAGGAGGAAGATGCGTGGCGGTGGCCCCGGCTGCCCCGTCCACAGGTCACACTGACCGGGGTCCTCCAGGGAAGGCCCTGAGACTGCCTGGGGTCCCGTAGAACCTGTGTTCTCTCCCAGTCACAGCCCGTTCACGGCTCCCCACCTTTGCTCTGTCCCCTAGACAGGACAAAATGGCAAAAAGTCCTCCAAGGTGCAGGCACCGTTTATTTATTATCTTGCTTTTTGGGTGACACCTGGCAGGTCTCAGGGGTTCCTCCTGGCTCTGCACTCAGGAATTACTCCTGGTGGTGCTCGGGGACGATAGGGGATGCTGGGAATCAAACCCAGGTTGGCCGTGTGCCGTGTGGAGGCAGACGCCCCTCCCGCTGTGCTCGCTCCAGCCCTTTCTGGCCGTGAAGGTAACACAAGGCTCCACGCGCGTCCCAGCAGCATTTCGGCCGCTGCATCCTGGGGGCTCCGGGCAAACTGTCACGAGGTTGCTGATTCCCGCTCAGAATATCCACTCACATTGTGACAGAGATTACACTTAGTCTGTCGATTGATCTTAGTCAACATTCTTCCGATCTTCAAGCATCAGTTTAGGTTCCTCCTGGAGTTGGGCTAGTTCTCAGCCCAAGTCTTGCCCGACCTTGTGAAACTTTTCGCTGCTATGCTGAGGGGTCTCCAGAGCCCACCCGGGACTGGTCACTAACGTGCTGTGTTGTCGCCTGCATCTCCCGATATCACGAGCCAGCGAAGTGGCCGATCTTCGCCACCTGTGGGTCCTGTGCCACCGGGCTCAAAGGCATCACAGTGGCAGAAGAGGATCTTTTCCAGAGGGGGAGAAGGAACTTCAGGTGTCTGGAAAGTTCCAGGAAACTCTAGAGAGGGGCTGAGGGAAAGAGGGAAACTGCTCCGTGGACCAGGACTGTGACCCCCGGGCTCCTCTGGGCTCTGGCCCCTAATTTGCACAGCAGATGCCTTGATGGCCCATCTTCCATGTCCACCCCTTACAGTGACCACCTGGGATCTGGGCAGGTTCAGGCTGGCAAGGACAGTGGATGTGGGGCTGTCCACCTACAGTGTAAGTCTCTCTTCTCAGTAAATCCAGAAGAGAAGTTGACCCTCAGGCGAGAGGCCAGGAGAGCCCGGTGGGGAGTGCAGGCTTCCCGTGCAAGAGCCCAGGGTGTAATTCTTTATTTAGAGGTGAGTACAAGGGTATGCCACCGCACGGCAAGCCTGGCAAGCTGCTCGTGTCATATTTGATATGCCAAATACCAGTAGCATTTATATTAGGTCATTCCCATGACCTAATATAATGGTTTGAGGCTCTTATGTTCCTGGAGCAAGCGGATGCCTTTGGGTTCTACTAGCATGAGACAGGACATATGGAGATATTATTGGGGCCCGCTCTAGCAAATAGATGATCAACGGGAAGATAGTGATAGTGACTATTATTATTACTTTTTTTTTTTTGCTTTTTGGGTCATACCCAGCGATGCTCAGGGGTTCCTCCTGGCTCTGCACTCAGGAATCACTCCAGGCCCAGGGGACCCTGTGGGCTGCCGGAATTGAACCCAGGTCTGCTGCAGGTTACTCCCCTGCACTATTGCTCCGCCCTCCCCGGCTTAATTCTTGGCCCCACAGGGTCCCCCTGAGCTCCTCCGGGGGTCACTGAGCTGCGTGTGGCCCCAAAACCAAAATAACAAACTGGCCTTTTATCAGAGCAGTAACTGACATCAGACGGGACAGGTGCTGTGCTCTGCTCTCCGGGAAGCAAAGCGCAGGTCTGAGGACTTGTCTGCGGACTCCGGCGCCGGTTGCCCAGTCAGCCCTGGCCAGCCCAGGGTCCGAGTATGGCCCTGAGCAGGTCAGGGCACACAGCACAGGCTGGCGAGCACCCACTGCAGCTAGGGGACAAGGGAGCACTCGGTCCTCCAGGCCGGGCAGATGGGCAGCAGGAGCACTGCTGGACTAGGCAGAGGAACTAACCGGCACACTCGGAGGACAGGGCAGTGGTCACAGCGGGCGGACAGGCTGGTGCCACTGCACCCGGCAAAGTCTGGAGCACCCCAGAAACACTGCCAAGGTCAGAGGCCACTGTCCCCATCCCCAGCCTTGCAGAAGTGGTCCCGACACCCAGAAGACAGCTGGAGCCAGCCCCCGCCCCAGATCAAGTGGCTTTTGTGGTCTGGGGGCACACCTCGCGTGCTCGGGGGTCACCCCAGCAGGGTTCGGGGGGCCACAGGGGCGCCAAGGACTGAGCCTGATTGTTCGTCCCTCCCTGCTTTCTCAATGGGTCCCTCTGGGCTAATTTTCAGAAATCTTTGCTGGGGAGACTTCAGGTGAGTGGGAGGCCCTGGCGCCGGCTGGGGATGGGGGTGCTTCTGGACTCTGAGAGCTGCCGGGTGGGGGCACCCGGGCAGCAAAGGGGCCCCATGCTCCAGTTGGACCTGGGAGCCCCCCCCCGCACCGGACGTCAGCCCACTAGAGGCTGGGAGGGGCTTCTGGAGGCTTCTGACAAGGGCAGGGGTCCAGGGCAGCTGAGCCGCGGCGGCACCGACCCTCCCTGGGCCCTCTAGGGAGGCCTTGCGGCCGCCCTTCCCCCACATCAGTCGCGCCCTGTCCCTGCACCCCGGGTCCGCCCCAGCTGCTCCCTCTGCGCCCCGCAGCCGGCCCCCAGCACTCTGGGGCTGAGCCCGATTCCCAGCGCCAGGCATGGGCACACGGCAGGGGGCGAGCGGCCACACAGGGGGCACCTCGGACACGTGATCAGAGGGGCGGGGCAGGGTCTCTGAGGGTGCCCAGAGCTTCCCCGGGGAGCGGGGTGGGGGCTGGGAGTGGGCTCTGTAGCGGCCCCAACCCCACTACTCCGTCCCCTGAACTCCCCAGGGCGGCGCTAGCCCTCGCCCTCCAGCTCCCAACGTGCCCCCGGACGTGTCCCGCCTCCACGACCCCGCAGGGCCGGCGTGCTGACCACGTGGCCGCCCAGCGCTGAGTGGGAGGCGCGTCTGTCCTCCCGGCAGGCTGGAGCACAGCGGGTCCGTCGCGCCCACGGGCACCAGGGAGCTGGGGTGCGGGTGCTGGGCCCATCTCCGGAGCGCCTGGGGGGCACCGTCTCTGCGGCGTCCCACCTCCCACATCGGCCCCCACCCCAGCAACTCTGAGGGTCCACGCCTGGGCCGGCCCTGACCCTCCCTACCTGACCAACCCCCGAGGTCGGGCTCACCCGGTTTCAGGGACCCCTCCGGAGGTTCACAGGTTGAGGCCTGTGGGGTCCCCCTCTAGGCTGGGCTGCCAGTTTGCTCCCCAGGCTGCTCAGTGGAGACCCCACTATGCCGGACGTGCAGAGGCGGACACCGTAGGTGCAGCCGCGGCCAGGGACTCCGCTGTGCCCAGCCCGGGTGTGGGAGACCCACTGGCCTCCTCTTTGCGGCCTGACAGGGCCCAGCGCTTTCCTCCAGGGCGGGGGCCTGGTGGCGGAGGGGTCTTCGGGGGTGCAGGCCACGCGACTGACCAGAGCAGGACCCCTGTGCGGCCCAGACCGGTGGAGTGGGCGCTGTGGCAGCGGACCGCCGCTAGGTGGCAGCATACACCCACCCTGGGCTGAGCCCGGATGTTAGAGGGCGGCGAGGGCGCGCCCACCCCAGCCCCTCCCCTTAGCCCTGACCATCCTCGGTCTGGGGAGGAGCCAGTCATGGGCTCCGGGCCGCGTCCTCCCTAGTGGACGGCCATTGTCACGGCCACACTGGTCAGCCGCCGGCCTCCAAATCAGGGAGCTCAGTTGGTCTCTGCAGGGTGGAACAGCCCTGGAGGGGGACGCCTGCGGAAGGGCGGTCAGCTGTGTCAGTGGGGAGGGTGGAGGGAGAGACGGTTCCTGCCCCACACCCGCAGAGAGGCCCGTGCCCATGGCCTGTGCAGCCGCTGTGCCCACGGGTGCGGGGTGAAGACCGCTGGCGTGAGGACTGTCCAAGCAGGGCCCACTCGCCCACACAGGCTGCGCATGGACCCCATAAGCCCAGGAAGAGGCGGAGTCAGGTGGACAGTGTTTACTGAGGGCCTCTCAGCCACAGTGGTTGAGTTGGGCACCCGAGCTCTCAGCGGGCGGCGGTCCTTGCACAGGCCACGCGGGGCATTGTTCTTGAGGTGCGGCAGAGTCCGGGGAGACCAGTGTCGGGCTGGGTGGGGCCTGTGGGAAAGGTCGCTCACCCCCTGCCCAAGGGCCCAGCAGGGCCAGGGATGCGCGGTGACCACAGATGTCCAGAGGTAGGGCAGGGCAGCTGCCCTCCACTCCCAGTCCCCGTTCAAGGGTGCCCCCACCCCGCCGCGCCCTGGTCAGCGGTGGCCGTCCGTGCTGAGGCCTGGCCTTCCTGTTGGGAGATTCTGCCAGATACGGAAGATAAAGCTGGCCGCCCGCCGCACGGCAGAGACCAGTCCGCAGCACCTACTTGTTCCGGGCCGGCCTCAGGCTGCTGTCCCTGCAGAGGGGGCTGGGGAGGGGGGCTGTAAACCAGCTGTCTTGGGGAGCGCCCACCCAGCCTAGCCCCCGGGACACACCTGGCCTCCCCCAGCTGCCTCCAGCTGCACCCAGTGGGCCACAGGCTCGCCCAGGTCAGGCTGGGAGCAGAGGGTCAGCGTAGCCTCGGCCTGCCCTGGGTGCCCGCCCCACCAGGCACTCACGGCAAGGGAGGCGGCACAGCTGCTGCGGCACAGAGAAGAGCATGTCGGTCCTCCAGCCCTGCGGGGCAGAGGGCAGTGGGCAGTGGGGCAGCCGGCCAGGCCCAGGGGGCTCTGGGGGGCAGTGACAGGACCGGCTGGGAGGGGCAGGGCCCCACACACCTGGACGCAGGCGTCGGCCTCACACACTTCCGCCTCAGGAATGTCGGCGAAGGCCACTGAGGGCCCTGCTGCAGGGTCACCCTGGGTGGGGAGGGCCGGTCACGAGGGCAGCTGGGTGTCCCTCCCGCACGCAAGCCCTGTGCCAGAGGCCTCCGCTGCTCGGAGCAGGCGGGAAGTGAGGGGCTGGGGGCAGGGGTCCCCCGACTCACAGAGGCTGTGGGGATCATCCGGTGGCAGGTGCTGCCCCTCGGACACAGGCGCACGTGGAAACGGGCAGGAGCAGGCGAGAGAAAGGTGACCCGCAGGCGGTGACCCTCAGAGGGTGCCGGCTGGACGGTCATCTTCCAGGCTGTGGGGGAGGCGGGTGAGGCCCAGCCCCCATCTTCCTGCCCCACCGAGCCCCCGAAGGCCGCCTTACCCGGGCCAGGCCACTGTAGGAACGGGCACCGCAAATGAAGGCCCAGGGAGGTTGCGAACTGCAGGAAGAGAAGACCCCGGCCCCAATGTCACACTGGAGGGAAGGGGCCGTCGGGGGGGGGCTCCCTCTCCAGCTCCCCGCCACCTGCAACAGGCGGGTGGTCACTCACCTGCAGGCAGAGCTGGGGCTGGGGCTCCACCAGGGGGTACTGCACCTGCGAGGAGAGCCCCGGCCAGCCGGTCAGCCGCGGTCAGGCAGCCCAGCCCGGCCCACGCCCACACTCACCCGGCCGTGCGCAGGCCGCCGCGACCGCTCCAGCTCTCGGCAATCAGTCCCCGGCCCTGCGCGCCAGCACAGGCTCACGCTGCCGCTGACCGGACAGGTGGGCTCCCAGCTCAGCGCCTGGCTCGCGGGGTGGTAGTGGACAGCGTCCCACAGGGCATCTGTGTCTGCAGGGACCCGCACCCACACCCCGGTCAGCGGGCACAGACTCCGGCTCTGGAGGCGGGACGACCGCTGCACCCACCGAGACTTGTTCCTACCGCGCCCAGGGGCCCCTCGGCCAACCCCCTCCTCCCCCAGGGGCCCCTCAGCCCCCTCCTCCCCGCCCGGCCCGCCCCCTCTCCCCTCGTTCCTCCTCCAGCTCAGAAGCGCACTTGCCGTTTCAAAGGGGCAGATCTGCGTGCGCACGGCGTCGGGGTCGCGGGCCAGCCCTGCGGAAGGGTTAGGGGTCAGCAGAGCCCCCATCCCTCCTCCCTTCCCGCAGTGCTGGTCACACGCACTGACCTCAAGGCACAGGCACGGCAGCGCTTGGATATAAGGCAGAGAGACTGTCCGGGACACCCTGTTGGCGGTTACCTGCGGGAGTGAGGTGGGACAGGTCCAAGGGCTGGGGCTGGGGCGTGGCCTGTGGTGGTACGGGCGTGGCCTGTGGGATTGCGGCCTTGCCCCTGGTGGGCGCGGTTATGGTGGCATGGGGCGTGGCCTGTGGAGTGGGCGTGGCCTCTATGGGTGTGGTTTGTGGTGGAAGGTGGGCAGGTCGACGGCTGGCCTGTGGGCGGGGCGTTGACCCGGTGGGCGTGTCTCGGCAGGATTGGGCGTGGTCTGCGGAGTGGGCGTGGCTCGATGGGCGTGGCGTAAGGTGGCCCCTCTTACCCGCACGGGTCCGACTGCGTCCTGGCAGGTGAACCACTTGAGGCAGAGCCGCACAAAGTAGTCGGAGCTCCGGACCTCGGGTACCCGCACCAGAACGACCTTCTGCGCCGCGGTCCACCTGGCAGGTGAGCTTCCCGGCTGCAGTGGGGAAAGCGGCCGGACCTGGAGCGGAAGCTCGCGATTTCCCAGCGGGGGCGGCAGGGGTGCCCTGGGGGGGGTCCCACCGAGCATTCGCCAATGTGCGCCCTCACGTCCTCGTCGGAGCAGTCTGCAGATGACAAGCGTACAGGAGACGCTGAACTGCCCGCCTGGTCTCCTCTGGTCCTCGGCCCGAGACACCACTCTTGGGGCTGTCCCTGGGCCAAGCCCTGCCGGGTCCCTCCCCAGCGTGACCCTAGAAGGGTGCCAGCTCTCCCCCTCTCACCTGCCACGCTTGGTGATGCTGCTCCAGCCGCACCCCACAGAAGTGGGGCACAGTCCTCAGGGTGACGTGGAGGGTCTGGCCCACACTGGCCTCGATGCAGCCGAAAGTCCACCTGCAGCTGGGTGGTTGTGGGTGTGAGCCGGGCCGGGCAGCCAGGAGGGGCAGGGGGCTGTGGGGCTTGGTGCAGGCCCCAGGCTGGGGATCAGGCCAAGGTCCAGCTGGTGGCTGGACAATGGGAAGGGCCTCACCTGCTGCCCTGCCTGCCGTGGGCGGAGGCCCTGTCCAGCCGCACGCCCGGCACTGCGTCTCCTGGGTGTCCAGGCTCGAGGAACAGACCTCCAGGCCACGCAGGCTTCCTGGGAGCAGGAGCACCGCGCCGTGAGCCTCCGCTCACAGGGCAGCGAGGGTCCCCACGCCCAGCCAGGTGGGAGCCCACAGCTACACCCCCTCGGGCCACTCCACTGCTCACCATGCAGCCAGAGTGTGGCCCCGGACACGCAGACGCAGGGGCACAGCCTCCCGGGGACACACTGCATGGCCGTGGACAGTGTCAGGCCTTCTAGGACTCCCCAGGCATGGATGTCGGGGTGGCCGGCAGAGCTGGCTGAGGACAGGCCCTGTGGAGAAGGGGCGGAGACCCGGAGGCCGTGGCCTGGAGGGGGACAGGCAGGGTCCCTCTGCCTGACCCTCACCCTCGGGAGCTCGCCACAAGCGGGGGGCGCCATGTGAGGACGCAGAGATGGACGGCACAGAACCCAGCGCTGGGAGCAGGTGGAGAGGCATGAACGAAGTCCCGGTCCCGCAGCGCCGGCCTTAACGGCGCAGGAGCTGGTCTGGGAGCGGGTCTGGGAGCGGGTCTGGGAGCGCAGCGCCAGGCCGGTGCCAAGCGCCCTGCCCAGACGCGCCAGCAGGGACCTATCCGGAGTTTCCGGACCATCCTGGGCCGATTCATGGTCACTTCTGGGCTTCCTTCTGGCTCTCCGGACACGTGGAACAAGCCCCATCAGTAGGGGTCAGTGAGGAGGCCCAGGGCCAGAGGGGGAGGGCGTTTGCCTTGTATGCAGCCGACCGGGTTCAATCCCCGGCATCCCATATGGTCCCCCAAGCACTGCCAGGAGTAACCCCTGAGCATCGCCAGGTGTGACCCAAAAAGAAAAATTCTTAAAAAAAGCAAACTTTGGGGGCAGATTGTAAGCCTGAACTCCACTGTTGGACTAGAGAGTCCTCACCAGCTGCCTCAGCATCCAGGGTACGGCCTGTCCTTCACACTTCACGTGTCATGGTGCTCTCTCCACCACGGAGCCCACCCCGTCTCCCCGCCACGGAGCCCACCCCCGCTCTCTCCACCACGGAGCCCACCCCCGTCTCCCCGCCACGGAGCCCACCCCCGTCTCTCCGCCACGGAGCCCACCCCGTCTCCCCGCCACGGAGCCCACCCCGTCTCCCCCGCCACGGAGCCCACCCCGTCTCCCCGCCACGGAGCCCACCCCCGTCTCCCCGCCATGGAGCCCACCCCGTCTCTCCACCACGGAGCCCACCCCGCCTCTCCACCACGGAGCCCACCCCGTCTCCCCGCCACGGAGCCCCCACCCCATCTGACCATGCACAGCCCTTGGGTACTCACGGCTGCTGCGGCCCCTGCAGGCGAGCCCCTGGGGACAGAGCAGGGGTGAGTCTGAAGCGCCCCTTGCACCCACCCCCTCCCCCTTGGCGGCTGAGCCAGGGCAGGCAGCGTTGAGCCCTGTGGGGGTTTCCGTAGGGATTCTCGGGGCTTCCCAGACCAGCTATCGGGGCGTGCTGGGGGCACAGTGGAGATCAGCTTTCCCAGACCAGCTTTTGCGTCCTGTGTGCACAGGAGGGCCGGGACGCTGACCTGTCCAGGGGCATCACTGTCCCACAGGTGTCCCACAGGCCCATAAGCCCTTCATGTCCACATCCAAAACCAGACTCTCGTCCCCCGCCTGCCCATGGCCGGGCCCAGAGCAGCCTCGTGAGCACGCGTGCAGGCGGCGGGGCCCTGGATCTCACGGCCACACCTGTGCCCCCCCCCCGCCTCTTCTCCCAACCCCAGTCCAGTGCGGGATCTGACACCCAGACTTCAAAAGCAAGCCCCCATGGACCAGAGTGATAGTCCAGTGGTTAGGGCATTTGCCTTGCTGGTGGCTGACCCAGGTTTCAATCCCAGCATCCCATATGGTCCCTGAGCACCTCCGGGTATGGTTCCTGAGGGCAGAGCCAGGAGTAACCCCGAGCATCGCCAGGTGTGACCCAAACAGCCAAAAAACCCCAAACAAACCCGCCAGCCCCCAGCCCAGAGGAAGGCCCCCGATCTCTGCTGCACCCCAGGGAAGGCACCCATCTCTGCTGCACCCAGGGGAAGGCACCCATCTCTGCTGCACCCAGGGAAGGCACCCATCTCTGCTGCACCCAGGGAAGGCACCCATCTCTGCTGCACCCCAGGGGAAGGCACCCATCTCTGCTGCACCCAGGGGAAGGCACCCATCTCTGCTGCACCCCAGGGAAGGCACCCATCTCTGCTGCACCCAGGGAAGGCACCCATCTCTGCTGCACCCAGGGAAGGCACCCATCTCTGCTGCACCCCAGGGGAAGGCACCCATCTCTGCTGCACCCAGGGGAAGGCACCCATCTCTGCTGCACCCAGGGGAAGGCACCCATCTCTGCTGCACCCCAGGGAAGGCACCCATCTCTGCTGCACCCAGGGAAGGCACCCATCTCTGCTGCACCCCAGGGAAGGCACCCATCTCTGCTGCACCCAGGGAAGGCACCCATCTCTGCTGCACCCAGGGGAAGGCACCCATCTCTGCTGCACCCAGGGGAAGGCACCCATCTCTGCTGCACCCAGGGGAAGGCACCCATCTCTGCTGCACCCAGGGGAAGGCACCCATCTCTGCTGCACCCAGGGGAAGGCACCCATCTATGCTGCACCCAGGGGAAGGCACCCATCTCTGCTGCACCCCAGGGGAAGGCACCCATCTCTGCTGCACCCAGGGGAAGGCACCCATCTCTGCTGCACCCAGGGAAGGCACCCATCTCTGCTGCACCCAGGGAAGGCACCCATCTCTGCTGCACCCAGGGAAGGCACCCATCTCTGCTGCACCCAGGGGAAGGCACCCATCTCTGCTGCACCCAGGGGAAGGCACCCATCTATGCTGCACCCAGGGAAGGCACCCATCTCTGCTGCACCCCAGGGAAGGCACCCATCTCTGCTGCACCCAGGGAAGGCACCCATCTCTGCTGCACCCAGGGAAGGCACCCATCTCTGCTGCACCCAGGGAAGGCACCCATCTATGCTGCACCCCAGGCCCCCGAGGCCCCAGGACCAGGCGCCCCCACTCCCATGGCAGCTGGAGGCCCTTCCTGTCCCCGCCCTGTCACCTGAGGCAGCCCGAGCGCTCCCCTGAGCCCCAAGTGTGCCCCTCCCGAGCTTCCTGGTCTGCAGCCGCCTTCCTCTCGGAGACAGGGTGTCCCCACGCGTCCTGGTACCCCGCCCCTGGCTGACAGCCCCTCGCCCTCAGCGCCCCCAGACACAGCCTGAGGTCAGTCCTGCAGTTATGGGGGGACACGCAGACTGCTGTGGGCAGCACCCCCAGCCCTGCCCGGGGCCGAGCCGCAGCTGCGCAGTCCACGCGCCTTTACCCGGTGCCCCTGGGGGTGACCCGCCAGCCCAGCCCCAGCCGGCCCAGATGATCGGGCCGAGTCCAGCACCTGAGGAGGGTGGGAGCAGGGGCTCACCTGGGAGCAGGAGGCATTGCATGTGGTCACCCGCGGGAGGGCCAGGCCCGGGCTGCCGCAGGCCACACAGAGGAGGGCGACAGCCCAGGCGGGCAGCATCAGGCCAGGTGCTGCCGGTGCTTCCCGGCTGCTCAGGCGCACATTCCCGGCAGAGACGCCCCTCTTTGGTTGGGTCACGTGGCTGGGCAGGCGCCAGCAGAGGCCCGAGGCTGGCGGCGAGCCTTCAGGGGCCAACCAGCTGCTCCCCCAGGCCCGGGCTGGCCTCCCTCTCCTGGCATGCCTGACTGGGGTGGGTCACCTGCAGTGGCCTCAGGGCTGGCTCCATCCCACACCCCCCAGGGGGCTCCCCAGCAACTCTGGGGACTCACGGCGAGTCCCAGACAGCCCCGACATGTGAGGTTGCCTTAGAGACTCCTCTGCCTGGAGAATCAGTGCAGTGCGTGTGTAGGGGTGTGTATGTGTGTGTGTGTGCGTGTGTGATTGTGTGTATGTGTGTGAGGGTGATTGTATGAGTGTGTATGTGTGTGAGGGTGATTTTATGTGTGTGAGTGTGTATGTGTGTGAGGGTGATTGTGTGTAGTGTGATTTTGTGTATGTGTGTGACGGTGATTGTATGTGTGTGATTGTGTGTACGTGTGTGAGTGTGTATGTGTGTGAGGGTGATTGTGTATATGTGTGTATGTGTGATTGTGTGTGAGGGTGATTGTATGTGTGTGAGTGTGAGTGTGTGTGTGAAGTCTCCCCAGGCCGGACCTCTAGTGTGTAAGTAGAGGCAGGGTGGCACAGCGGCACCCCCCCACCTCTCAAGTGCCCCATGAAACAGATCTAAGAGTGGAACCAGGCGGACAGGGAGTACTCTTGGAGCAGTGCCCAGGGAGCACTCAGGGACAATTTCTGGTGATCAGGGAGCACCACCCCCTGAGACTGGAAGCATGGATCAAGGATGGGGAGCACTCTTGGGGAGCACTTCTGGGGATGAGGGCGCATGCTTGGGGAGCACTTCAGGGAGCATTTCCAGAGATTGGGCCCCACCAGCAGCTATTTCCTCGTGGACCTCTCCACTGCCAGCCCCTCAGGACAGTGCCCCCCGCCCAGCCTGTGATGAGCCCCTCGGGGCCCACTCATTACAGGGAGCCAGAAGCCACAATCCAGTCCAGTGGTGCTTAGTTATTTATTCATTTATTTATTTTGCCAAACCCAGTGGTGCTCAGGAATTGCTCCTGGTGGTACTCGGTGGGCCATATGGGATGTTGGGGATGGACCCTGGTTGGCCGCTTGTACGGCAAACGTTCTCCCGCTGCACTAGCACCCGCCCCAGGATATTGAGTTTGGGATGGCCATCCCGCCTGCCCCAGCCTAACCTGCTTTGGGTGGGGCTCCCGCTATGCGGTGTGGATGGTGGTCACATCACTCCCTATGTGGACCATGGCGCCTCTGGGCCACCTGCCTGCGGCTGAGCCTGCTGTCCCCAGAGCAGGGGCACGGTGAGGCTTCCTGGAGGCTTGGGGCTAGACCCAGACACGGGAGCCCAGAGACCACAAAGGCTTCATGGCGGCTTCTCCGCCTGAGGCACTGGCCGACGTGACTGAGTTTCGCTCTAAGGTGGCCCCATCACCCACAAACTGGGGTGGAGGAAGGGGTGCCCGGCCGCCCTGCCAGCACGCAGTGGCCACCCTAATGAAGAGGGCAGACGACAGCCAGTGGATCTCCTGGGCTCCTTTGGGCGAGGGGGTTGGGTGCCGGATTTCTGGCCGGGACATGGTCAGGGGGAGGGACAGAGGGTCTGTCTACAGCGGGGTGCAGCGTGCGGTAAGGGAAGCACACGGGCAAAGGCGCCTGGTTAAAATAGCTCTGTATAGGCCGGCTCGCGTCTCACGGGGTCCAGGGGCCACTGAGCGGCACGAAGGCAGCGCCCTGCAGGACGGAGGCGCAGAAGGAGCGACAGCGTTTGCAGGGCTGGGCAGGCGGCACCGGCCCGCGGCACACCAGGCAGGGCATCTGGACGTCCGGGAGCAGCCCTTGGGGAGAGACAGGAGGTAAGACTCCGCCCACCCTCCCAGAAGCCCTCGCCCCACCCCGCCCACCTCTGCTGGGGGAGGCGCCGCAGGGGTCCCCCACCTCTGCGGCTGCCCTTGGCACAGGCGGAATCCAGGGTCGACACCCTCCTCCTCCACCCGCTTCTGCCTCTCTCACCTGGGGGACCCCAGACCTCCCTCTGCCTGCGCCGGCCGTGCAGGGACAGGGCACTTTCCCTGAGCACTGTCCAGCCCTGGCGTCCTGCGGGCAGTGCCAGCCTGAAGTCCTGGAGCAGGGGCCTGGCTGAGTCACTCCTGCCGGCTTTCCAGGCAGCCTCACCTGGGGCGCGTGGGTGTGGCGACTCAGCTATGCAAAGCAGCAGTTTCCGGGAGCCAGCGCTGGTGGTCAGTGTTGACCAGGCGGCTCTGGGCCGCACCACCCTGACCCTGGCCTCGCCTGGGCCTGCACAGCCAGAGGGTGGAGGCAAAGGTGCTGGGTGCTGGGTTAGCATTCGCTGAGTTGGCGGGGGCTCCTGAGTACTCAAGGCCCCGAAGTTCCATCCCCACCCAGTGCTCTGAGCCCTCCAGCATTGCGGGCCTGAGCATGGACTCGGTCCAGCTGGTTCAAGATCTCCAGGAGTGACCCTGGGCCCCGAGCAGTGGTTGGAGGGAGCTGAACACTTGAGAACAGCCTTGTTCTGCGTCCCCACGGCAGACGGATGACGCAGGGCTGGGGATGGCGTGGCCACCAACCGAGTGTCCCCACTCCCAGGTGGACACCAGGACCAGGCTAATGTCTGCTGGTCACCACACTAACAGCAGACGCAGAAGGAGGGAGGCAACAGCCAGAACAAACCAGCGAGCTGGGTTTGTGGCTTCTCCGGACAGCGGGAGCTGAGTATGCGGATATGTGGGTTTGTGGGAAGAGTCAGGATCTGGCTGAGTCAATGCTTCCACTGCCCAAACAATCTGTCTGCTCAGTTCCTATTCAGCCCTCATCACTGAGGAGGGTTTTGGTGGAACTGGGTCTGAGCGAGCCAGGAAGCCCCCCCAGCCCTTGGGGACACACGCAGAGGGTCAGTGGCATATGTACACAGACAGCAGGCAACAATCATACACGGGCCCTCGTGAGGGAAGCCGGAGCGAAAGTCCGGAGGGGAGGGCATTTGCCCTGCATGTGGCCATCCTGGGTTTGATCCCGGCATCCCATATGGTCCCCGAGCACCGCCAGGAGTAGTTCCTGAGTGCAGAGCCAGGAGAAACCCCTGAGCATTGCCGGGTGTGACCCAAAAGTCAAAGAAAAAAAAAGGTGTCCTTACAGATTATTTGTTTTTTTTTTTTTTTTTTTTTTTTTTGCTTTTTGGGTCACACCCGGCAGTGCTCAGGGGTTAGTCCTGGCTCTGCACTCAGGAATTACTCCTGGCGGTGCTCGGGGACCATATGGGTATGCCGGAATCGAACTCCACAGCATAGGCTGGCGTGCAAGGCAAACGCCCTACCCGCTAGGCTATCGCTCCGCCCTTTACAGATTATTTGAAGACAACATTTAACCTGTGTCTCAGTTCTGCACAAATACCAGTTCAGGGGCCAGAGCCATAGCATAGCAGAGAGGGTGTTTGCTCCTTATATGGGCACCCAAGTTTGATACCGGGCACTCCATGGGGTCCCGAGCCCTGCCACGTGTGATTCCTTGAGTGTAGAGCCGGAAGTGAACCCTGAGCACTGCCAGGGAGGCCCAAAACAAACTAAACATCAGTGTTCCCCAACCAAAATGACTGGTGAAGGTGCGGGTCAGGTAACTAGTCACAAATAACTTTGTAATTTCAGTGCCTAAATTAAAAAGAGAGCAGCTCTGAATAACAGAAGCTGGTAGGTAATCTTTAAGTAGTAGGGTAAAGAGATCCTTTTATTACTGGGGCGCATCCCAGAGCTCCACTGCTCTGGGCCAAGGCTCGAGTGTGGGGCTCCAGCTCTTTCCACCCCCTCCCCAGCCTCTTTTACTGTTTGTGTCACACTGGCAGTGCTCAGGGCTTACTTCTGGCTCTGTACTCAGGTATGGGGGCACCAGTGGGATGCTGGGAATCGAACCAGGGTCCCCTGAGTGGAAGACAAGCGCTCTACCCTCTGTAATACTGCTCTGGCCCAAAGGAAAATTTTTTTTTTTTTTTTGCTTTTTTGGGTCACAGCTGGCAATGCTCAGGGGTTACTCCTGGCTCTTTGCTCAAGAATTATTCCTGGTGGTGCTCGGGGGACCATATGGGATGCCGGGATCCCAGGTTGGCCTCGTGCAAGGCAAACCCCTCCCCGCTGTGGCTGTGCTATGGCTCTGGTCCCAGGAAAGATTCCTTAAGTGTGGAACCGGCTAAGCTAAGGTGCCCCAGGGCACATGAGTGGGTCAGGGAAGTGCGGTAATTTTGCAATGGGACACTCCAGCTATCAGAAACAAAAATGGGAAAATTGGTCTTCCACAGCAAAATGGACGGATCGGGAGAGGATGATGCAGAGATAAGGAGAAGGGAAAAGAGGTGAGAGAGGGGTGAGACTTCAGGCCTGCAGGAGGTGAAGCTGTTGGACCGGCAGCACAGAAAGAGCTGGGGACGAGGACTCGAGCCGGACGTGGGGGGGTCAGAGAGGGAGGGGCCTTGACTTGTGACTAAAGGCAGAGACCGGCCCGGGCCTGACCCTCAGGCATCTGAAGGCAGTTTTCGGGAACCAGCACACACCCCACCACGGCAGCCGGGCCGGGAGGAAGCAAAGCCTCAGGCGCCGTCATGCAAACATAAATCCTGGGCAGCACACAGTCCCTGAGCCCAGCCAGGAGTGATCCCCAACACAGCGCCAGGAGCAAGCCCTGGGCACGTCCGGGTGTGGCCCGACAACAGCAACAAAAATGGGCATCTGGGGCCGCAGAGAAAGTTCAGGAGTGAAAGTTCTTGCCTCCCACGTGGTCTGTCATGGGCTCCAGCCTGGGAACCCTCAGCTGGTTTGGCCCAGCAGTGCCGAACTTTATCGGACACCCCCAACAAAACAGATTGTCAGGGACCCAGAAGGCGCCGAGGCTGTGTGAGGGAGCCCGGTTCTGCCCACAGAGCCAATGCACCTCACTCAGCAGCAAGCCAGGCACCGCCCCAAGCCAAAGACCGATAAAGAAAGTCAATCCATGAAAAAGGCACAGCCTTTGCACGAACACGGCTCTCGCAGCAGCACACGCTGTACTGACGAGGAAGCGACCCACACAGATGCCCTTCGTGCAAGTAGTCCAGCAGAAAAAAATGGGCAAAGAAATGACTGGCATTTCCCAGCAAAGAACATGACACAGTCAACCGTCACCCGCTGAGACATTTACCACAGCTGCTCACCAAGAGCGGGTCCAGCCTCAGAGAGTCGGCTCCAGCGCTCGAAACACAAGCTAGCCCTGAGTCTGACTGAACCCTGCCTGAGGTCCACTGGGCCTGCTGCTGGCATCGGAGCTCAACTGGGAAGGACCCCCTTGAAAATACAGATCAGGGGCCGAGTGTGATGGCACGGCGGGGCGCTTGCCTGGCACGCAGTACACCTGCATTAGATCCCTGGTACCTCATACGGTCCCCAGCCCACCAGGAGTAATGATCCATGAGCACAGAGCAATGAGTAAGCCCTGAGCCTGCTGGGCGACCCAAAACTGAAAATAAATAAATAAAAGTGAGCAGGCCAGGGGGTCAGGGGCGTGACTCAAACAACAGCAGGCAGGAGTGTCATTTCCAGTCCCTGGACCCGGCTGGCCTCCTGAGCACTGCCCGGTGGGCCCCCCAAAGCAAACAAAGCAGATGAGATCCAGGGAGACCTTTGGGTTGATACAGTGAGAAGGACAGGGAGGGCCGGATGAGAGCACCGCAGGGAGGGCGCTCAGCTGGCAGCGCCACATATGGCCTAGCATCTCAGGGGTGTGCTCAGCGCCTGAGAACACAAGGCACCTGTGGTCTGGCCTGGAGGAGCAAGAGCTGGTGGGGGATCTCAAGCAACTGACCACGAAACTGCGGTCCGGTGCAGAAAGGACACTGGACCGCCCGCTTCTCGGTCACGAAGCCGGGCCCGAACTGAGGGATGGGCTTCACGTCAGACCCCACACACTCCTAGAGACCCCGCACACTCGTAGAGACCCCCACACTCGTAGAGACCCCGCACACTCCTAGAGACCCCGCATACTCCTAAGAGACCCCGCACACTCCTAGAGACCCCGCACACTCCTAGAGACCCCGCACACTCCTAGAGACCCCGCACACTCCTAGAGACCCGCACTCTCCTAGAGACCCGCACTCTCGGAGACCCCGCACTCCTAGAGACCCGCACACTCCTAAGAGACGCCGCACACTCCTAGAGACCGCGCACACTCCTAGAGACCCCGACACTCCTAGAGACCCGCGCTCCCTACAGACCCCGCACACTCCTAGAGACCCCGGACTCTCCTAGAGACCCCACACTCTCCTAGAGACCCCGCACACTCCTAAGAGACCCCGCATACTCCTAGAGACCCCGCACACTCCTAGAGACCCGCATACTCCTAGAGACCCCGCACACTCCTAGAGACCCCAAACACTCCTAGAGACCCGCACACAACTAGGAGGCCCCGCACACTCCTAGAGACCCCCGCACTCCTAGAGACCCCGCACACTCCTAGAGACCCCGCACACTCCTAAGAGACCCCGCATACTCCTAGAGACCCGCACTCTCCTAGAGACCCCGCATACTCCTAGACACCCAGCACACTCCTAGAGACCCCGCACACTCCTAGAGACCCCGCACACTACTAGGAGACCCGCGCACTCCTAGAGACCCCATACTCCTAGAGACCCCGCACACTCCTAGAGACCCAGCACACTCCTAGAGACCCCGCACACTCCTAGACACCCAGCACACTCCTAAGAGACCCCGCATACTCCTACAGACCCCGCACACTCCTAGAGACCCCGCATACTCCTACAGACCCCGCACACTCTAGAGACCCCACACTACTAGAGACCCCGCACACTACTAGAGACCCCGCATACTCCTACAGACCCCCGCACACTCCTAGAGACCCGCACACTCCTAGAGACCCCGCATACTCCCTACAGACCCAGCATACTCCTACAGACCCCGCACACTCCTAGAGACCCGCACACTCCTAGAGACCCCGCACACTCCTAGAGACCCCGCACACTCCAGGAGACCCCCGCACACTCGGAGACCCGCACACTCCTAGAGACCCGCACACTCCTAGAGACCCGCACACTCCTAGAGACCCTGCACACTCTCCTAGAGACCCGGCACACTCCTAGACCCCACTCTCCTAGAGACCCCGCACACTCCTAGAGACCCTGCACACTACTAGGAGACCCCGCACACTCCTAGACACCCAGCACACTCCTAGAGACCCCCTGCACACTCCTAGAGACCCTGCACACTCCTAGAGACCCCGCACACTCCTAGAGACCCAAGACACTTCTAGAGACCCCGTACTCCTAGAGACCCCTTAACTCCTAGAGACCCCGCACTCTCGTAGAGACCGCACACTCGTAGAGACACGATACTCCTAGAGACCCCGGCACACTCCTAGAGACCCCGCACACTCCTAGAGACCCGCACACTCCTAGAGACCCGGCACACTCCTAGAGACCCCGCACACTCCTAGAGACCCTGCACACTACTAGGAGACCGCACACCTCCTAGACACCCAGCACACTCCTAGAGACCCCGCATACTCCTACAGACCCGCACACTCTTAGAGACCCCGCACACTCCTAGAGACCCTGCACACTCCTAGAGACCCGCACACTCCTACAGACCCCGCACACTCCTAGAGACCCCACACACTCCTAGAGACCCGCACTCTCCTAGAGACCCCGCACACTCCTAGGAGACCCCGCACACTACTAGAGACCCCACACACTCCTAGGAGACCCCGCACTCTCCTAGAGACCCCCGCATACTCCTAGAGACCCGCACCTCCTAGAGACCCCGCACAATCCTAAGAGACCCCGCATACTCCTAGAGACCCCGCACACTCCTAAGAGACCCCGCCTCCTAGAGACCCCGCACACTCCTAAGAGACCCCGCACACTCCTAGAGACCCCGCACAATCCTAAGAGACCCGCATACTCCTAGAGACCCCGCACACTCCTAGAGACCCTGCACACTCCTAGAGACCCCACACACTCCTAGAGACCCCGCACTCTCCTAGAGACCCCGCACACTCCTAGGAGACCCCGCACACTACTAGAGACCCCACACACTCCTAGGAGACCCGCACTCTCCTAGAGACCCCCGCATACTCCTAGAGACCCCCTGCACCTCCTAGAGACCCCGCACAATCCTAAGAGACCCCGCATACTCCTAGAGACCCCGCACACTCCTAAGAGACCCCGCATACTCCTAGAGACCCGCACACTCCTAAGAGACCCCGCACACTCCTAGAGACCCCGCACAATCCTAAGAGACCCGCATACTCCTAGAGACCCCGCACACTCCTAAGAGACCCCCGCATACTCCTAGAGACCCCGCACACTCCAAGAGACCCGCATACTCCTAGAGACCCCGGCACACTCCTAGAGACCCCGCACACTCCTAGAGACCCCGCACACTCCTAGAGACCCCGCACACGTAGAGACCCCGCACACTCCTAGAGACCCCGTGACACTCCTAGAGACCCCGCACACTCCTAGAGACCCTGCACACTCTCCTAGAGACCCCGGCACACTCCTAGACCCCGCACTCTCCTAGAGACCCCGCACACTCCTAGAGACCCTGCACACTACTAGAGACCCTCACACTCCTAGACACCCAGCACACTCCTAGAGACCCCGCCACTCCTAGAGACCCTGCACACTCCTAGAGACCCCGCACACTCCTAGAGACCCAGCACACTCCTAGAGACCCCGCACACTCCTAGAGACCCCTGCACACTCCTAGAGACCCCGCACACTCCTAGAGACCCCGCACACTCGTAGAGACCCCGCACACTCGTAGAGACCCCGCACACTCCTAGAGACCCGGCACACTCCTAGAGACCCCCACACTCCTAGAGACCCCGCACACCCTAGAGACCCGCACACTCCTAGAGACCCCCGCACACTCCTAGAGACCCTGCACACTACTAGGAGACCCCACACTCCTAGACACCCAGCACACTCCTAGAGACCCCGCATACTCCTACAGACCCCGCACACTCTTAGAGACCCCGCACACTCCTAGAGACCCTGCACACTCCTAGAGACCCGCACACTCCTACAGACCCGCACACTCCTAGAGACCCCACACACTCCTAGAGACCCCTACTCTCCTAGAGACCCCGCACACTCCTAGGAGACCCCGCACACTACTAGAGACCCCACACACTCCTAGGGGACCCCGCACTCTCCTAGAGACCCCGTACTCCTTAGAGACCCCCGCACTCCTAGAGACCCCGCACAATCCTAAGAGACCCCGCATACTCCTAGAGACCCCAGACACTCCTAAGAGACCCGCATCTCCTAGAGACCCCGCACACTCCTAAGAGCCCGCACACTCCTAGAGACCCCGCACAATCCTAAGAGACCCGCGTACTCCTAGAGACCCCCACTCCTAGAGACCCTGCACACTCCTAGAGACCCCACACACTCCTAGAGACCCCGCACTCTCCTAGAGACCCCGCACACTCCTAGGAGACCCCGCACACTACTAGAGACCCCACACACTCCTAGGAGACCGCACTCTCCTAGAGACCCGCATACTCCTAGAGACCCGCACACTCCTAGAGACCCGCACAATCCTAAGAGACCCCAGATACTCCTAGAGACCCTGCACACTCTAAGAGACCCCGCATACTCCTAGAGACCCCGACACTCCTAAGAGACCCCGCACACTCCTAGAGACCCGCACAATCCTAAGAGACCCCGCATACTCCTAGAGACCCCCGACACTCCTAAGAGACCCCGGGATACTCCTAGAGACCCCGCACACTCAAGAGACCCGCATACTCCTAGAGACCCCGCACACTCCTAGAGACCCCGCACACTCCTAGAGACCCGCACACTCCTAGAGACCCTGCACACTCTCCTAGAGACCCGGCACACTCCTAGACCCCGCACTCTCCTAGAGACCCCGCACACTCCTAGAGACCCTGCACACTACTAGAGACCCAGCACACTCCTAGACACCCAGCACACTCCTAGAGACCCCGCACACTCCTAGAGACCCCGCACACTCCTAGAGACCCAGCACACTCCTAGAGACCCCGCACACTCCTAGAGACCCCGCACACTCCTAGAGACCCCGCACACTCCTAGAGACCCCGCACACTCGTAGAGACCCCGCACACTCGTAGAGACCCCGCACACTCCTAGAGACCCCCGGCACACTCCTAGAGACCCCGCACACTCCTAGAGACCCCGCACACTCCTAGAGACCCCGGCACACTCCTAGAGACCCCGCACACTCCTAGAGACCCTGCACACTACTAGGAGACCCCACACTCCTAGACACCCAGCACACTCCTAGAGACCCCGCATACTCCTACAGACCCCGCACTCTTAGAGACCCCGCACACTCCTAGAGACCCTGCACACTCCTAGAGACCCCGCACACTCCTACAGACCCCAACACTCCTAGAGACCCCACACACTCCTAGAGACCCCACTCTCCTAGAGACCCCGCACACCCTAGGAGACCCCACACACTACTAGAGACCCCACACACTCCTAGGAGACCCCGCACTCTCCTAGAGACCCCGCATACTCCTAGAGACCCCGCACTCCTAGAGACCCCGCACAATCCTAAGAGACCCCGCATACTCCTAGAGACCCCGCACACTCCTAAGAGACCCGCATACTCCTAGAGACCCCACACACTCCTAAGAGACCCCGCACACTCCTAGAGACCCCGCACAATCCTAAGAGACCCCGCGATACTCCTAGAGACCCCGCACACTCCTAGAGACCCTGCACACTCCTAGAGACCCCACACACTCCTAGAGACCCCCGCACTCTCTTAGAGACCCCGCACACTCCTAGGAGACCCCGCATTACTACTAAGAGACCCACACACTCCTAGAGACCCCGCACTCTCCTAGAGACCCCGCATACTCCTAGAGACCCCGCACTCCCTAGAGACCCCGCACAATCCTAAGAGACCCCGCATACTCCTAGAGACCCCACACACTCCAAGAGACCCCGCATACTCCTAGAGACCCCGCACACTCCTAGAGACCCCGCACACTCCTAGAGACCTGCACACTACTAGGAGGCCCCGCACACTCCTAGAGACCCCGCACACTCCTAGAGACCCCGCACACTCCTAGAGACCCGCACACTCCTAAGAGACCCCGCACTCTCCTAGAGACCCCGCACTCTCCTAGAGACCCCGCACTCTCCTAGAGACCCAGCACACTCTCCTAGAGACCCGCACTCTCCTAGAGACCCGGGACTCTCCTAGAGACCCCGCATACTCCTAGAGACCCTGCACACTCCTAGAGACCCCGCACACTCCTAGAGACCCGCACACTCCTAGAGACCCCACACACTCCTAGACACCCAGCACACTCCTAGAGACCCCGCACACTCCTAGAGACCCCACACACTCCTAGACACCCAGCACACTCCTAAGAGACCCCAAGCACACTCCTAAGAGACCCCGCACACCTCCTAGAGACCCCGCACTCTCCTAGAGACCCCGCACTCCTAGAGACCCCGCATACTCCTAGGAGACCCCGCACACTCCTAGAGACCCCGCACTCTCCTAGAGACCCCACACTCTCTAGAGACCCCGCACACTCCTAGAGACCCTGCATACTCCTAGAGACCCTGCATACTCCTAGAGACTCCGCATACTCCTAGAGACCCTGCATACTCCTAGAGACCCCGCATACTCCTAGAGACCCCGCACACTCCTAGAGACCCAGCACACTCCTAGAGACCCCGCACACTCCTAGAGACCCGCACACTCCTAGAGACCCAGCACACTCCTAGAGACCCCGCACACTCCTAGAGACCCCGCACACTCCTAGAGACCCCCGCACACTCCTAGACACCCAGCACACTCCTAAGAGACCCGCACACTCCTAAGAGACCCCGCACACTCCTAGAGACCCCGCACACTCCTAGACACCCAGCACACTCCTAAGAGACCCCGCACACTCCTAGAGACCCCGCATCTCCTAGAGACCCCGCACACTCCTAGAGACCCGCACACTCCTAGAGACCCCAGCACACTCTAGGAGACCTCACACTCTCCTCGACCCCACACCCTTGAGAAAGCACAGGCAGATGCTTCTGTGAGCTTCAGGTGTGTCACCGGTGATTCAGCAATACTGGCAAGAAAGACAAAAGCAAAATAGACAAATGGGATCACATCCCATGAAAGAGTTTCAGTGGCCAAAGGAGCTGACCCGAAGGCAGACAGACGCCTATGGAGTGGGAGGAAGTACAGGGATATCGGATAACCGGAAATGCTGGGCTCAGGGAGCACCCACAGAAAACCAGAAAAGTCTGGAGAGGAACAGACCCAGAAAAGATACGCAAGGGGCCAGAGCGCAGTACGGTGGGGTGGGCATTGCTCGTAGGCGGCCAGCCCGGCTGATCCCGGCATCCCAGATGCTCCCCAAGCACCACCAGGACTAATTCCTGAGCATCGCTGGGTGTGACCCAAAGAGCAAAAAGTAAAAGACACACAGATGGCCGCGGGCATAGGATAAGTGCTCATGATTCTTGATCACCAGGAAACGTCAATCAAAGCAGGATGTCACCTGACTCGGGCGAGAAAGACCTTTACAAAAGGCCAGGACAGCGAACGCTGAGTGTAGTTTGAAAGGAGCCGTCATCTTGGGATGAAACTGTCGGCAGGACAATTCTCTGGTGGCCAGAATTTTGCCCATGAAAACCGTAAAGTTTGGCGATGTCTCCATTGCTCCCTCCCAGGGGACCCAGCAATGCCTCCACTGGGTATCCCAAGAACGCAGAAACACAGGTCCAAAAAGAGACACACACTTGCGCCTACACACACCTGTGTCCAATGGACTCTACTCCCCTAAGCCCACCTGTGTCCACCGCGCTCTGTCCCCCCGCAGCCAAGACCTGCAAACGGTCCTGATGCCCAGCAGCACTCGGGATGTGCATGAGGACGTGGCCACTATCAGCACCCCGAGCTCTCAGCGTGGCCTCTTCCAGCCCGGCCTCCTCCCCAGGAGCCACCTGTGCCTGCAGCTGGCTCCAGGTCTCCTGCTCCGGCCTCTAACCTGTGACTCTTCCTCTGTGACCCCCTGGCACGCCGGGGGCTCCTGACTGAGAAACACAGGCCTCTACACACAAGCTGGTCTGCCTTCCGAGTGCCGGACAGGGGGACGAATGCCAGCCGGTCTCACTCGCGTGTGGCGCCCAGAAACCGCACAGGGGGCAGATGGTGCTTCACGGGCGCCAACCCTAGCCCAGAGCACAGACGGAAGGCGAGCACGAGGGAAGGAGCGGGCTGGAAGGGCTTGCTGGCATGCTGTGGCAACACCGGACCCCCAATGCACAGAGGTACACTCTTGTGACTCCATGCAACCTTCATAATAATGAGTGGCAGTCTGTCCATCCTGGGCAGACCGACAGACTGACAAGCACAAAGTCCACAAGTCTGCAGAGAATGGGAGAGCCCAGTAATGAATAGCCTGGAACTGCTGGTGAGTGGGAGGGACTTACGGCAAGTGGGAGGGGCCTACAGCAAGTGGGAGGGGCCTGTCGAAGAGTGGGAGGGATTTATAAGGAGTGGGTGGGACCAGCTGGTTGCGTGGGATGGGCCTATAGTGAGTGGGAGGGGTCTTCTGGTGAGTGGGAGGGGCCTATAGCGAGCGGGAGGGGCCTGCTGGTGAGTGGCTGGGAGGGTGTTTGCAGGTGGGTAGGAGTGGCCAGTGGTGAGTGGGAAGGGCACTGTCGGCACGGGTGAAAAGGTGAGCAGACCAGTCCCCGCATAGGCCAAGACCGGTCTAGGAGCACCGTGACTGGTGCTCCCACTTCTCAGCTGGGCCCTATGGATTCCCGGGATAGTCCAAGGGGGGCACAGGTGAACATCATGTAACTGCGGTGGAGAGAAGGAAGGGAGGTGAGAAGGAAACAGGAAAGCGGGAAAAGGCTGAGAAGGGTGCTCCCGGAGGCAGTGCCCGGGTGCTGGCGGTGAGCCGGGGCGAAACACTCGCAGAGAAGCAGAGGGCAGACCGTGGCACCACCTGGCTCCTGCGAAGGCCAGAGCCAGCACGCGGGCCACCGGCTGTGTGCATGGGCGGAAATCACGCCCCGCGCTGAGCGGGCACACATCGCCGGGAGAGAGGGGGCTCACACACTCTCGGGAGCACCATCTGGGTCACAGCCCCGGCAACTGGGGCCCCAGGGCACTCAAGGGCCAGCCCGGGCCCGCCACCGCTTACCTGGGCCAGATGGCACCCGGCTGTGGGTGAGGAGGGCAGAGGGCTTGGGTGGTCCGAACCTGGGTGCCGTGGTGATGGGAGCCAGCGACTGGCCCCGTCCGTGCCCCTCGTGCGCTGCGAGCAGGGTCGAGGCACCTGCGAGGTGGCAGGAACCGTCCCAGGTGCCCGGAGCTGTGGAGCAAACCGCAGTGAGAGCCCGCCCCCGCTGCTGCCAATCCCAGTAGACTGACAGGTGGGCGGGGCCGGCTGCTGCCAATCCGAGTAGACTGACAGGTGGGCGGGGCCCCGCTGCTGCCAATCCCAGTAGACTGACAGGTGGGCGGGGCCACACCTGCAGCCGGGGCGGAGGGCGGGGCCGTCTCCTCCCTGTCGCTCTGCTCTGGCCGGCCCAGCCGCACCCGCACCCAGACCAGGCTCTCGAGGCCAGCAGTTCCTGCACAGGCCCCGGTGGCGTGAGCCAACCGGGGGTACGGAGGCAGAGCCCCGCTGTTACCTGAAGCTCTGACTGCTTCCACCACCTTCACGCTTGGGAGCATGGAGGCCAGGGGGGTGGTCGTGCAGCGCGCTGGGATCCCTGTGTTTGCTGGGCTCGGCCCTGGGCGTCCCTGCCTTCGGAGACTTGCCGTCCAGGTACTGCAGGTGATAAGCCGAGAGTGCCGGCTTGCAGCCGCCGGCCTCTGCGTGGTCAGGCTTGCCTTTCAGGCCCCTCTCGGCCGGCCTGATGAGGGGCTCGTGCTGGCGGCAGCTCAGCCCCTTGGGGTCCTGCAGCACGGCCGCCGCGGGGTGGGCGAAGTCAGATCCACCATGTCCGAGGGGCACCTTACTTTCAGCTGCTGCATCTCCAGGAGGGGGACGGGATGCTAAAGGTGGAGGTGCCCAGCACCGCCTCTTGGTCCTCCGCATGCTGAACCCTTCCACGCAGAGGTCGGAGTTGTGGAATGGGGGCAGGTCCACGGGAGGCTGAGGGGAGGCCTGGGGTCAGGCTGGGACCAGGACCTCAACCGCACCGTGTTCCATCTTCCCGCGCTCAATGCGTGGACAGGGTTCCTGATGGCATGGGGCCACCAGGGCTGGCCCAGGTCAAGCGCCGCCCGCCCGTGCCGTTGGCAGGAAGGAGGCGTGGGCACTCCGGAAGCCGGCTGCAGCTTCATGCTCCCGGGGGGTCCTCTGCGGGGGCGCTGGGGCCTCTCACCTGTCTCCACAGAAGCTCGAAGTTGCCGATGTCGCAGTCGCGGTCCAGCTTGCGGTCCACCACCACCTTGATGGTGTCCTCCTGCACCTGCGGCGCACAGCTGCGCCGTGACGGGCGTGGACGGGTGCATGGTGGGGCTGGAGTTGATCTCGATCAGCCAGGGCTTGAAGTCGCGGCCCAGCACGAAGTCGGCGCCGTAGAGCTCGAAGCTGTTCTTGCGCGCCTCCACGCGGTCCTGCGCCACGCGCATGGTGTTGGCGATGGCGCCGCTTCATGGACGGGTAGATGATGCTGCCCCACACGGCCCCGCTGGCCCGCTTCTGCAGGTACTCCTGGAAGCGCCGTGCTCGTCCACATGTTGTGCCACGGCAGCAGCGGGCTGCGCTCCTTGTCGTTCTTGAGGCGCTTCTGGATGGAGTTGTTGCAAAGGTGGACGGCGCTGCGGGCACCGAAGCGCACGGTCAGCTCCGCGCCCCGGGGCCTCGCCCTGAGACTGCCCAGCCCCACGCTCACCGAGGCCACGCCCACACGGAGGCGTTCCCTGACCACGCCCGCTAAACGGGCCACGCCCAAGCCGGGCCACGCCCTGAACAGGCCCAAACAAGTCACACCCACACCGAGACTGATCCCTGGTCACGCCCACACAGAGGCCACGCCCACACGGAGACTGATTCCCTGGCCACGCCCACACCGAGGCCACGCCTTAGCCACGACCATAAACTGGCCACGCCCACACAGAGGCCACGCCCACAACACGGATTCAAGCTGTCTGATTCTGCCCCGTGCACGACCTTCCCGGCCCCTGGACCCCCTTGCTCTGCTCTGAGGCAGAATGACGGTTATGAACTGTGCAAGGTGGAGCAGCCCAGACCAGGAAAATCAACTAAAGTGGTGCCTCAGTTTCCCCACGTGCCTGTGGCGACAGAATGGGGCAGGGGCTGCTGACCTAGAGAGGCGTGGCCAGAAAGCCCCTCGCAGGGGCCTGCACTGCCCTCTGCCTGGCTCTGCTGGAACCTGGCTTCAGACCCAGCACAGACACGGACAGAAGCTGATACGACAGTGGGGGCCGTCGGATCTGGCCACCCCAGTGGACGGGCACATTCCCAGCGGCTGGGAGAGGGGGTTGATGGGTGATGCCTTCCCAGGGCAGTGGGTGGTGGGACTTCCCAGCCAGGTGACCGCCAGCCACTCTCCATGGGCACCACCACTGCCGGAGTGCACATACTGTGCCCGGGCAGGCCTGCTGGCTCGTGTGCTGACAAAGGATGGAGGGGAAGAGGCGCCTGTCCTAGCACGCTAGTACAAGTGGTGCTCTCACGGCCGTGGCTGCCAGCCACGGGGAGGCCACGGGCAGCCAGGGAAGGCCCTAGGAGGCCACCAGGGTAGCACGTGGGGACGGTCATGGGAAGGCCCGAGTGGGCCAGCAGAGCACTGTGCGTCCTGGTGGCCTCCTCTCCCCCGCAGGCTGGCCACCCCTCATGGACCTGTCCAGGTTGTCCAGGGAGAAGCGCTGTGTGGAGAAGCGCAGGTAGCTCTCCTTGTAGAACCAGATGGTCAGGGGGTTCCAGTCGGTGACCAGGAACCACTGTCTGATGTCGAACTTGGTGTCGTAGATGAGCAGGGGCGTCTCGATGTACTTCTGCACCACCCATCTGCTGTCCTTGTTGGGCGGTTGGTCTGCGGCCACCAGCTCCAGGATCTCCTCCACGCGGTTCATGCACACGATGTCTACAAGAGGCCACACGGTCAGCCACGTAGCCGCCAGGGTCAGCAGCAGCAGCTGCTACCAGGGCTCTGCCCAGGACAGGAAACGGCACAGAGGCACTTTTCGAGAGCAGCCGTGAGTGGACAGCGGCATCTGCCTCAGGCGTGTGTGGGGGGGAACCTCAGGCTGGTGGGCAGATGCTGGGGTCTTAGGTGTGGGCACAAATGCCCTGGCCTGGGGTTGGAGCGGCAGCACAGCGGGAGGGCGTTTGCCTTGCATGCGGCTGACCTGGATTCGATCCCCGCATCCCATATGGTCCCCCAAGCACCACCAGGAGTAATTTCTGAGTGCAGAGCCAGGAGGAACCAAGCCCTGAGCATCGCTGGGTGTGACCTGGCCCTCCTCTCCCTGCAGGGCGGCCTCAAGGTGAGGCCATGTGACATGTGACAGACACATCTGAGTGGAAACGAGGGGCAGGGGCTGAGTCTGTGTATTTAGTGCCACTGCCAGACTGCGGCCACGCCAGCCACGCCAGCTGCAGAGGCCATCAGCAGCGGCAAAGGCTCAGTAATGGTCAGTGCAGCTGCAGGACAGGACATGGACGGGGTCTGGTGTGGGGGCAGGTGGCAGAGACCCCTAGGGTAAGTGGGTGCCATCCGGGGCACACACGCCCTGGCGCTGGGCCTGGCACACTGTCCCGTAATAATCGCAGTCACCTGAAAACAAGGCACTTTACACCTGAGCAACAGGTGACCAAGTGTAGAAGGGAGAATCCCAACCACAGCTGACCAGAATAACCAAGTGGAGAAGGGAGAATCCCAACCACAGCTGACATCTGTCTGGACTGTCTGTCTAGGGACCTCGGGGCCACATCGCCAAGTGTGAAGGATGAGCCAAACAGGGAGAGGGTTCATCAGCACCATGAGCGGTGCCATAAGCACCGCTGCTTATGGGCTATGGCGATCCGTGGGCGTGCGTTGTGCAGTCTGGGACTTACCTCGGCCCCGGGACTTGGCCGCCGGCTTTATTATCCAGATGTTTCGGAGGCCGTCGATCTCTGTCTGTGGGTTCACGGATGAGATCTTGTTCAGCAGAGCCTGACACTGTGACACGTGGTTTCTTGGATTGGAGATGAAGGCTTTGCCGCTGAAAGTGAGATCCGGACAGCTCGGGTCCAGACCGGGTGGTGGCCAGTGGGGGGCAGGAGTGTGGGGAGACAGGTTTGGAGTCCGGATGTACTTCACACTGGGCGCCTGCCCAGGAGCCCCTTCCCGCTGCCCCCTTGATGTGGGCAGGTGCCCATGGCAGAGCTGACCGTGTCTGCACTTAGGTGGCTACTCTTGCCTCTGGGATGAGGCACCATGGGATGAGGGGTCACACTGCTGGCCCCTGCGCTCACAGCTTGGGGTCACAGTGCTGGGCTCACCGGATGAGGGAGTAGTACTTCTGGGTCAGGTCCTTCCACTCAGCCTCTGAGAGGTCCCTGCTGGCGTCCTCTGACAGGTCGATGTCCTCGTGTTCCAGCTGCCCCAGGTATGTCTGGCACACTCTGCATGCAGCGTCCACCAGCTGTCCTGAGAGGCTCATGGGCTTCTGCTCTGTGTCCTCAGGGGCTGAAACGCAGGCATTCACCGCGGGTGAGCGCCACAGCTGGCGGCCCGTCAGGCTGGGCACCGCGGTGAGCGCCACTGCTGGCACCCCATCAGCTGGGCCCCCAGGGGCTGCGGAGACTCAGCACACAGCCCAGCTGAGCTGCGCCTCTGTGCCAACGGAGGCAAGAGTGAGGGCAGCAAGAGCCGGGGGCTGCCCCCTGCTCCCTCACGTGCACACCTGCTCTCGCACAGGTGTACCCGGGGAGCTCTGTGAGGTCAGCGGCTGGTGAAGGTGAGACCCAGCACGCACCCCAGCTAGGAGCCTCCCCAGCACACAGCCAGAGACAGGCAGGGGCTGTTTCCTGACGTGCCACGCTGAGCCCAGAAGGCCGGGCCGGGAGCCGGAGGTGTCCCTGCAGACTCAGGCCACAGCTCCTGCTGCTGGGTGCCGGCAAAGGGCATCTGGCGGCCGCAGTGACGTGCCTGTGGCCTGCCTCGCTCACCTCTGGGCTCTGTGGGTTCTGAAGCCCAGCAGTGCCCGGCCACACACCTTTCTTGGTGCTGGGGTCCCGGGGCTCTTCGCGCTGGGCCCACTGCTTGGTGCGGCTGCTGCCCTGGTGGCTGACCACCCACTTGAGGATGCTGGAGGCCGCTGTGCGCCGGAAGTCATCTGCAAGGACACCAAGGCCTCGCCCCTCCGCCCACGACAGGGACTGGGACCTCGGCCCGGGCGGGTGCCCTCAGCCTGGGCGCCCATGGCTGGGAGGCCCTTTCCCCATGCTGCCCGTCCAGGGCTCCCTTCCACGGCTCCTCCAGGACCTCCGCGCTATCCCTAGGACCCTGCTCTTAGCCCATCAGAGTCTCTGCAGAGTGAAGGGGGCCGGCCCTCTGCCCGGAGGAGTCTGCCGGGGCGCGTGCTTCAGGGAACAGAGGGGTCTACCGTGTGCATGTGAGTGTGTAAAAGGTGCATGTGAATGTATGTGAGATGGTATGAGTGTGTGCGAATGTGTATAAATGTGTATATGTGTGAGTATGAGTAGAGGTGAGGGCAGGGATGCATGTGAGAATGTGTGTGAGTGTGTGCATGTGTTGTAATCTGAGTTGTAATTGGATGTGTGTTATGTATTAGTGCAAGTGTGAACATGTATGTTACTATGCAATTGTGTGTAAATGCATGAATGAATGTACGAATGTGTGTGCATATGTATAAGTGTGCATTTGTTAGTGTGCATGTGTGAGTGTGTGAATGTGTGTGAATGTGCGCTTGTCAATGTGTTTATGTGACTATGAATGTGTGTATTATGAGTGTATGTATAAGTGTGACTGTATTGCGTATGTATGACTATGAGTGTGAGTGTACCTACGTGTGTATATGTATGTGTGTATGTAAATGTATGAAAGTGATGGCATACTGCATGTATATGTGTGTGACTGTGTATTGTGGATGTATGCGTGTGAGTGTATGAGTGTGACTATATTGTGTGTATGACTGTGTATGTGTCAATGTATATGTGAATTTGTGTATATAAGTGTATGTGTGTTAGTGTGTGAGTGTGACTGTGTGTATGTGTGCATAAATGTGTGAGTGACTATGTATCATCTGTATGCGTGTGAGTGGGACTGTGCATTCTGTGTATATGTGTGACTGTATGTATAAATGTATGTGTGTGAGTGTATGTGTGAATTTGTGGGTGTGTATGAATGTGTGAGTAAGTGTTGAGTGTAAGAGTGTGTATTGTTTGTGTGTGAGTGTATGAGTGTGAATGTCTGTGAGTGTAAGAGTGTCTGTATTGTTTGTGTATGAGTGTGAATGTGTGCAAATGTGTGAGTGGTCTGTGTATTGTGTGTGAGTGTATGTGTGTAAGTGTGTGAGTGTAAGAGTGTCTTGTGTTGCATGTGTGTGAGTGTGAGACTGTACATGTGTGCGTGTGCATGCGTGTACTCAGGACATACACCTCCCGCCGAGCCCTTGCGTGACCCTTCTTCCCCCTGTTCCCACGGTGCTGTGGGCACTGCCATCCCTGCCATCCTGAGCGCCCCCGTGGTGCCCCGGGCTGCCGCCTGCTTACCCAGGAAGTCCTGCTTCCTCGCTCTGGGAGCAGAGGCCGTAGCAGCGCGGGAAGAAGGTGTCATGGTCGGCCTGCACGCGTACCAGGGCAGGCTGCGCAGGGTCAGGCACAGCCCGATCTCCGGGAACAGTGAGAGTCAGGCTGCCGGCCCGCCCCACGGCCCCACAGGGGAGGGCAGCCCCTCTTGCCCCAGCCCAGCACGGGCGCTGCCGGCTCTCACAAGGTCTTTGCTGGACCCCGCATGGCCCCTGCTGGGCCCACGTCCCCGAGCAGAGGTCAGAACCCAGAATCCCCTGGGGCCACTGCCCATGCCAAGCCTGTGTGGGGGATGTATGTGCATGTATGTGGCTATGTACGTGTGTGTGCGTGCAGCGTGTCAGGTGTCTGGGTGCGGTTACGAGTGTATGTGTGTGTTGTATGTCTGCATTCGTGGATGTGTACAAGAGTACTGTATTGTGTGCAGCAGGGCCCAAGAGCTGAGGTGGGTGTCTTGAGTGCTTTGTGGGGGGTGTTTGGGCTGGGGTGGGGGCTCTAGTGGCCACACCCTCTACTTGTTCCCACCATCTCCTGCCACCTGTCCTGTCACTGGCCATCACTGTGCCCCGCCCACCATCACCTTGCCCCGCCCACCTCTGCCTTGCCCCCGCCCACCTCTGCCTTGCCCCGCCCACCTCTGCCTTGCCCCCCCACACTCCTGCCTTGCCCCACCCACCTCTGCCTTACCCCACCCACTTCTGCCTTGCCCCACCCACCTCTGCCTTACCCCACCCACTGCCACCATGTGCCCGCCCACTGCTGCCTAGCCCCACCCACCGCCGTCTTGCCCGCCCACTGCCACCATGTGCCCCGCTCAAGGCGGCTGCGGTGGTACCTGTGGTGAAGGACGCCGTCTTCCCATAGTGGTTCAGCATCTGATCGCAGCTCAGGCTGTGTTGATCCACCACGTCGCGCTTGGTGGTCCAGAGCAAGGACGGCGTCTCATTCTTCACCAACCTGGACTGGCGGGAAAAGAGCCAACTCAGCAGCGGCGTCCAGCTTAGCCCTGCCAACGGCTGTGCCCAGCAGGCCTGTCCCTACCGGTCTGTTCCTGCGGAGGCAGTGGCTGGCAGGGTGCCAGGAAGTCCCAACACAGCTGCAGTGAGGAGTCGGGCGCCAGCCTCAGGGACGCCCCGGTGAGGGTCGGGCAGTGCCCCTGTGCCTGCTCCTACAGCCACGCCTGCAGAGCACCTGACCCCTGCGCCTGAGCTGAGCTGACCCTGCGCCTGGGCTGAGCTGACCCTGACGCTGCACCTGGGCTGAGCTGACCTTGACCCTGCGCCTGGGCTGAGCTGACCCTGCACCTGGGCTGAGCTGACCCTGACGCTGCACCTGGGCTGAGCTGACCCTGACGCTGCACCTGGGCTGAGGCTGACCCTGCACCTGGGCTGAGCTGACCCTGACGCTGCACCTGGGCTGAGCTGACCCTGCACCTGGGCTGAGCTGACCCTGCACCTGGGCTGAGCTGACCCCTAACCCTGCACCTGGGCTGAGCTGACCCTGACGCTGCACCTGGGCTGAGCTGACCCTGACGCTGCACCTGGGCTGAGCTGACCCTGACCCTGCACCTGGGCTGAGCTGACCCTGCACCTGGGCTCAGCTGACCCTGACCCTGCACCTGGGCTCAGCTGACCCTGACCCTGCACCTGGGCTCAGCTGACCCTGACCCTGCACCTGGGCTCAGCTGACCCTGTGGCCAGGACCTGCGCCCTCATCCATCCTTTACCTGCACAAGCGCCCATGTCATGCAAACACTCACTGTGGAGCCGATGCCCACCTGACAGAGCCCTGTGCAGTGTGGGGCCCCTGCTGCCTGCCTGCCCTCTCTGTGGTCTCTCTGCGGAACCCACCAGGACTGGGGTGGGGGTGAGCCACGCGTCCCCCACGGGGACCACTGCCCACTGCTGTTTCCCACAGGCCTGGTGCTGGTCTCCCTCTCCCGGGCGGCGCGATCCCCAGGTGAAACCCTGACCGGGGGTTGCCTGCCTCTGCCCCGAGAGGCCCAGACGTCCTCGAGCCCGTGCACATGCTGCCTGGCCCAGGCACATGCCCTCAGACGCGGACACCGGTGCGTCCAAGGCACTCACCCAGGCTGGCCCCAGCCGCGCCGTCACCCACCCAGCTGGCCCCGCTGGTTACCTGCCATAGGGGCTGCAGCTGGGCCCGCTGGTTACCTACCATCACGTCGTACACGTCTTCCAGCTTCTCCAGGGCCTCACTGTGGCTCTCCTTGGCTTCCCTCACTTCCGCTCTCTGCGAACAGCCCCGCTCGGGTCACAGGCGTCCACGTGACACCTGGAGGGCCTCCCAGGGGCTCTGGGGCCACACTTGGGCAGCCTGAGTCAGGGTCTTCCGTGTGGGAGGATGTAGGCAGGGCCCTGACAGGATGCAGGTAGGGCGGAGACAGACTCTGCCCCTGGGGGAGGGGGCCGCCCCGTCCACGCACCGGCCCCGGCCTCCTCGTCCGCGCTGGGGGCGCTCTTGGGCAGGAAGTGGTACTTCTTCTCGACCCAGCCCTTCCTGTGCAGGGCCTCCCGGATCACGGGTAGCGGCCGTAGATGGAGAAAATCTTCTTTTCCTCGGGAGGCAAGAGCGGGTATCAGTCAGCGGTGGGAAGCACCACCAGGGGCAAGAGCCGGGGTGTGAATCAGTGACCTGCTGGACGCTCTGTGCAGCAGAGGCCACCAGATGCCAGCCCCAGCCCCAGGAAATCCCAGATGGAGGAGCAGGCGGGCCATAGGTAGGGCCCTTGCGGCCCCCTCATGGGGCCTGGAGCACCCACAGCCAAACGAGCTCAGACATGACCTCAGTGTCATGACCCCATGCAGGCATGACCCTCTGCAGGCATGACCCCATGCAGGCATGACCCCACTGTCATGACCCCACTGCAGGCATGACCCCATGCAGGCATGACCCCATGCAGGCATGACCCCACTGCAGGGATGGGGCCCCCTTGGGGCACGGCTCTCTTCTCCAGGACACAAGGCCAGGGGTTCGCCTGGGCTAGCCCGTGAGGGACAGGGGCCAGCGGGAACCTGGGTCAGCCAGCTGGGGGCACCAGCTGTGTCCTCCATGGCGGGGTCTGGGGACCTGTTTGTGGGGGCTATGCAGAAACTCAGGCTGGCGGGGAGGGGGCTGCAGACCCCCAGGGTCCCTCACTGGCCAACTGAATCGATCTGTGGCTGCAGCCAGCTTGAGCTACAAGCTCTGCTCCCTACAGGCGGGTCGCAGGGCTTCCCCGCAACGGGACAGCTGCGGGGACGCAGGACGCAGGGACGCCAGCACAGGGAGGCGAGTTTTATCCCCAAGCTGTCTGCTTCAGCATTTCCACTTTGAGACCCTGAGGCAGGAGCTGGTCCCCGGACTGCTCTGGGGGCTTTAAGCTGCTGTCACAGGGTGTTTCTGTTACACTGACAGCTCCCACTGCCCCGACCTGAGCCAGGAGACCAGGAGCCTGGAGCCCCACAGAAACCCCTGAGCCAGGAGACCAGGAGCCTGGAGCCCCACAGAAACCCCCAGCCTCCACCTCCGGGCAGCCTGGCAAAACCTGGGCCAGGAGAGGGAAGAGGGGAGGGAAGAGGGAAGAGGGGAGGAGAGAGGAAGAGAGAGAAGGGAGAGAGAGAGGGAGAGAGGGAGAGTGAGAGGGAGAGGGAGAGGGCAGGGAAGAGGGGTGAGGGGAGGGGGCGGGGGACAGACGCTGCGGGATGCAGCATTAGGAGAGTCTCAGAAGAGGCAGGAGACGAGGAGGAGCTGGAAGCTGGTGGGACCCCATAGCAGTGCAGGGAGACCCTCCAACTTTCTAGGACTCCCCAGGTGAAGGCTCAGGGAGCGGGAGCGTCAGAAAGTCTCGAAACTCAAACCCCACGAACCGTTAGAGAGAAAAGCTAGAAGCCCAGGCTCACCGACCTGAGAGCAGAGGCACGACAGAAAGAGATTCACAAACAGATGCCTGCATGGAGGCTCTCTCTTATTTTTGCTTTTTTGGGGGTCACACCCAGCGATGCTGAGGGGTTCCTCCTGGCTCTGCACTCAGGAATTACTTCTGGAGGTGCTCAGGGAACCATATGGGATGCCGGGGATCGAACCGGGTCGGTCCATGTGCAAGGCAAACGCCCTGCCCGCTGTGCTGTCGCTCCGGCCCCTGCACGGAGAGCTCAAGTCCCTGGGAAGCCAAACGGTGCGGGATTCCAGAGCAGGTGGCATGGGGCGGGCGGACAGGGGAGGCCCTGGGTTAATTGCAGGCAGCTAGAATCGCTCAGGAAACGAGCCGAGCCGCAGCATGTGTGCAGAGCTGGTTGGCCACACAAACATAATAAAGAAACAAGCAAGCAAACAAATAGAAACATGGGACCAAAGCTAGGGGCTTGTGTCCTTCCAACCCCAGAATCACCGCGAGGGACCCCTGCAGGCGGGCAGCAGTACTGCAGTTATCTGCAGGCCCAGTTGCTGGAGGACTCTCGCCCCGCCCCGGATGCTTCATAGCAGCGATCGTGTGCCACGCACAGGGAAGGGCTTTGGGGGAACTGGGGGCGCCAGGAACGGTGTGGCTCCTGCTTCCGGCGCACAGGGGTGGGAAGCAGGTGGCTTTTGGAGTAGGCTTAGCAGGGGCAGCACGGCAGGGGGTCTCCAGAGAACTGTGATGCCAGCTTCACATTCTGCCTGACCAAAGACCCACCGGCCCCCAAGAGCCCTTACCTTGACTGCTTTCTCTGTCAGCTGCCTTGCTATTTTGTATCTGTCTAATTTGGGACACGTACTGAGGTCTTGGAAGATCCCTCGTTTTATTTCTGCAAAAGAGAAACAGATGTCAAGGTAAGGCAGCCTTTGATCCCGTCGCTGCAGCCCGTCTGGGGTCTGCGGCCCAGGCTGGGTCAGGCGTGCACCCCTCGCCAGGACCACCACCGTCCAGTCCGAGCTCTCTGCCGCTCCATGATTGGGTGCCCACATCCTCCTGGGCACCACCCCTCCGGCGACAAGGTCCCCTAAATATGCATCAGATCTCGGGAGGGGAGGGTGAGCTCGCAGACATGTTGGACGGACACGTCAATCGTATCCCGGAAAGGTGCCAACAGTTAGTGGGGTCCTTGGCGTCGAATGGGGGAACCCCGAACGCTGCCTGGACCAACCCCAGGCACGGGGTCCGGAGTCACCCTCCCTAGCCACCCCTATCCCCCAAAAAGGAAGCTAATGGAAAAATAAAACACACATAGAAAAATATTCGGGGTGCACGCTGAGCCCTTGCGGTCCCACACTGCAGCTCAGACCCTCTGACCACAGCCCCGCACCCAGACACTGCACATGTTTTCCAAGCCCCCGAGTGGGGTCCGCCCCAGCGCCATGGTTCGCTGAGAGGACTGAAGCCCTGGCACCACCCGCGAGCCTGTCCCCCAGGAAAAGCTGCCTCCCGGGTGGGTCCTCTTTGGAGGCGCCGAGCCCAGGCCCCAAAGGCGAAACACAGCGCGCGCTCTGCGGCGGGGACACACGCCCCTCCTGCCCGTCTCACGGGGACCCCTTGTAGCCGCGACGCGGTGGGGAGTTGGCGGGAGAGACCCGGGTACGGACTCTGCTCTCCTTCGCAGGGTCCATCCAGCGCGCCGGAGCAGCGGCTCGGGCTCTCGGCCGGCTCCATCCAGGCCTCCTGCGGGCCTCCGGCGCTCGCCCCTGCAGGGTCGTGGTGAGCGCCGCGCGCAGCCAGGAGCTCCGGGGCAGGGCCCGCGGGCAGGTGCGGACCTGGAGGAACCGCCGTGCGCTGAGGTGCGGTCAGGCGGGGGCCAGGGGCAGGAGCAGCGCTGGAGGGGGCGATCCCCAGCTCGGCGTCCTTCCCGGAGGGGCGTTTCCCGGCAGGGTTGGGGGGGCTCCTGGAGCCGGGTGTTCCTGGAACTGGGTGGGCGCTCTGGAGCGCTGGGGGGCGTTCCTGGAGCGGGTTGGGGCAAGGCGCTCCTGGACCTGGGGGCGCTCCTGGACCTGGGGGCGCTCCTGGATCTGGGGGCGCTCCTGGATCTGGGGGCGTTCCTGGATCTGGGCCGTTCCTGGGCGCGCGGCCGTTGCTGGGCGCGGGGTTCCGAGGCGCTGAGCTCACCGGGAGATGGGGCTGGAGGCGCCGTCCGGCGTCCCGCGGTTGTCCGGGACGACGGCGCCGGCGGGTGCTTGCCCGGAGCGCGGGCGGCGCTGGGCGCGGGGGGTCGGGCTGCGAGGGCGGGCGGGGGGCGGGGGCCGGTGGCCCGGGGCTCGGCGGCGGCGGCGGCGGCGCGGCGCTCGCGGCGGCGCGCGGGGGCGCTGGGGGCCCGGGGCCCGGGTCGGGGAGTTGGGGCTGCGGTCGGAGGCGCAGGGAGCGCAGCGGGCCTTGACGGCCATGGGGGGTCGTGGGGAGCGGGACGCCAGTGGCCGCGCCACCCCCGCGGGGTCACGCCGTCCCCCTCTCGCTGTCACAGACCCGCCTTCACACTCACGCCCCCACCCCTGCCGGGTCACAAAGACGCCGCCACGGTCACAAAGACGCGAGGAGCTGCAGAGCGCCACTGACCCTCTCCGCAGCCCACCGAAAAGGCCTGGGGTCTCGCAGCGGGGGGGGCGGGGCGGGGGAGACCGGGCAGGACCCTGGCCCGGCCGCGGACCCTTCTCTCGGCTGGGCTCTCGCGAACCCGGCTCCTGCCGTGACTTCAGGCCTTGCCCAGTCGCCCGCCATATGCCCGGAGGGAGGCCCAGCTCCCGGCCACTCCCTCTCTGGCCCTGGGCAGGAAGACGCTGTGGGCTTCCACCTGCATCCCCACCTTCCTGCCAGGTCACAAACCCCCTTTATTTGGGGCCTCATAAACGGCTTGGGGCGGGGTGGGGCCCCTCACGCTGGGCAGGGCGGCTCCTTAGCTGACCCTCACCCTCTGAGGTTCAGAGAACTTGGACAAGGAGGTCAGCCACGCCCAAAATGAAAAGGCCACAGTTTCTTGTTAGCATGTATTACTGAGGCACTATTAAAACTAGACCAAAGAAACTGTCACGGACAGATTTTTTGTTCTTAAAGTTCTATGTGCTCTAAGGCGGGACAGGCCCCCCTACTGAATTTTAGACCCCAGAAGCTAGGGTTTGCTGCACAAATCCCGGGCCAGGGGCTGCAGTGGGGGCCGCCAGCTGGTGGTCCTGGCCAGCGGCTTTGTTCCCTGGCTCCTGGCTTCACGCTTGGCTTCAGCAGCTTCTGGGACAGCAGATGAGGCTGGCCTGAGCCTTTACAAGCGGCCAGGGGTCCAGCTGGGCCTGGACAGTCCTGTGCCCTCCCCGGTGGCTGGGTCTCAGTTTCCCGTGACCGGTGCTCAGCAGCATTGCCCGGACGTGTGGGAGGAAAGCCGGGCAAGCTGCAGAGCTGTCACTGTCTGGAGGTGCTGACACCTGGACGCGGAGGGTCATGTCACTCGGAGAGGCTGAGAGTTCTAGAAGATTCTGGGAGCAGTGGCATGAGGAAGAGGCAGCCCCAGGGACTTGGCCAGGACCGTCCCTCGTGTCTGACAGGTGGGCAGTGACTAACAGGTGGTCTCTGTCTGCTGGGCCTCAGACCCCCGGTGAGCGAGGGTCAGGGTTCAGCGTAACTCGGCTGCAGTGAGCAGTGTTTGGGTCAGATAACAGACGGAAATTTTGTTGGGGTTTGAGCGATGCCTGCCTGTGCTCAGGGCTGACACCTGGCTCTGCATCCAGGAGTCACACCTGACCATGCTCAGATGGGATGCTGGGGATTGTGCCCGGGTCAGCTGCGCCCAAGGCAAGTGCCTTGCTCCCTACGCTATTGCTACAGCCTCAGGTTGCAGAGATGGGCTGGGCATCCCCTGCCTTGAGCTGCCCAGTGGACAGAGGCCAAGGGACTTGGACAGGTAGGGCAGAGCACAGGAAGATGGGTTGGAGGGGTCTCACACCTGGGGGTCCCACACCTGGTGGGGTCCCACACCTGGAGGGGTCCCACACCTGCGTGTCACTGGTCTGACCTTGAGGGACGAGGCATGGGGCTGGCCTGGCTCTGCGCACAACAGGTGATACTACTACCTGGGTGGTAATGAGGTGGGGGGAGTGGCCGCCAGGACCCCAAGAGCCAGCTGGCGGCTCCTTCCCTGCTGCTGTGTGGTGGGTGTGCTGGGCTGTCCCGAGAGCTGAGGAGAGCCACGCTGGCTGACAGCAGAAGAGGCTGTCAGGACGCAGAGCCCAGAGTTGGGGGCACTAACAGCTGCTGCCAGTGGGGCCCTGGTGAGTGTGTGTGGGGTCTGGTGAGTGCCTGGGGGGCCCTGGTGAGTGTGGGGGGTCTGGTGAGTGCCTGGGAGCTGGTCAGTGCCTAGGGGCTGCTCAGTGTCTAGGGGCTGGTCAGTGCCTGGGGGCTGGTCAGTGCTTGGGGCTGTCCAGTGCGGGGGTGGTCAGTGCCTGGGGGTGGTCAGTGCCTGGGGGGTGGTCAGTGCCTGGGGGCTGGTCAGTGCTTGGGGCTGTCAGTGCGGGGGTGGTCAGTGCCTGGGGGTGGTCAGTGCCTGGGGGTGGTCAGTGCCTGGGGGCTGGTCAGTGCTTGGGGCTGTCAGTGCCGGGGGTGGTCAGTGCCCGCGAGAGCAGGCTGGCCGGTCACTGTGCCATCTGCACCACCACAGCTCGCCACGCTTTCTCCTTGTCAAACTCCTTCAGGGGGTTCTGGCCACCTGTGAGCAGAGCCGGGTCATGCAAGAGCGTCTGCTCAGCTGCCCTCAGCCAGGGCTCCTTGCGGGGCTGGGGGACGGGTGGGAGCTGCGCTGACCCCGGGTTTCTGCGGGCCGTAGCACACCTTGGGGATGGGCAGAAGACAGTGACCAAGTCCTCCAGGACTGACCCAGAGCTGCTGCCCACTGACCCCTGTGCACAGCCTTGTCCCTGCCAAGGGGCAGGACCCCGAGTGCAGCTTAAGGGCAAGTGGACACTGGCAGAGGGCGGCTCCTGGGTGAGAGCCCTGGGCCGGGTGCCAGCGCTGAGGACAGCAGGGCAAGGGGGCTCCCACCCAAGGGTGCCCTGGGCTGCTTGAGCAGCCTCAGGACAGGTCAGTGCAGGGCCCTGGGCCATTGGGACCCGCCCTCCCTCCCCTCCTTCCCTGCTCTCCCCCTCCCCTCCTCAAAGACCTTCCCCGGAGGCTGGACCTCGGGGCACTCACCTCTCCCGCAGGGCGCTCCTGGGGGGCCAGGGTGCAGGCTGCTGCTGGCCGAGCTCACTTTGAAGCGGACGCACTGGACGACGGTGCAGGTGTTGAGAGCCGCCTGCAGCAACAACTCCAGCAGCAGCAGCAAGAGGGTCACGTCGCTGGGACTGCTGGGGCGGGGAGCGGCTGGGGCCCAGAGGTGCCCGGACACCGGGCCTGGCGTGGGTCGTTGCTGGAGGCTCGTGAGCAGGGAAGGGCCCCAGACACGCAGCCTCCCGCCCCGAGAAACACCCAGTGCCTTGACAGTCGCCACTGAGGTCAGAACCTCCTGGCTGGAGTGACCACAGGCCAGGGGCCCGTGGGACAAGCCAGAGGGGCTGGGGGTCCCGCCTGCACTCGGGGTCCAAGATGAGGCTCTGGGTGCCAGAGAGAGGGCCGAGCACCAAGCAGGGAGAGGATGTGGATGTGGGATAAAGATCCAGCGTCTCTAACCTAAGTTTTCCCTGCTGACACAGGATGGCAACGCTGTACCGGGGAAGCCCCCACTCGCGACCCCTCTGTGAACCCCTGACCTCCAACCTGGCTGTTCTGTGCAGGTCAGGAGAGTGGGCTTGAGACTGCGGGAAGGACAGACTCAGGCACCAGCCCCACACGGCTCTGCGCCCAGGGCGGTACCTCGATGGCGGGCGGGTAGACTTTCAACATCTCCAGCACCCTGGGCACGCTGAAGGACAGGTACCCTGAGGCCGTGAAGAGCAGGGCGCTGCCAGGCTGCAGATGGCAATCAGCACCTCCACCTGCGGATGGGCAGCGCCTGGGTCTGGGCCCAGGTGAGGGGCCCTCCCGGCGTGGGGTCCCCACGGGAAGCACCTGTTCCCCTCACCCACCAGACACTTGCTGGGACACTCGGCCGTCACGTGGCTGGCGATGGCACTGGGGAAACACTGTGAGCAGAGACAGGCTCAGGCTGGCCCCCAGGACACTCGACCCCACGAGTGCGGTGTCCACGCCCCAGCAAGGGGGCCCTGGGGTGCGTGTCCCTCGGCTTGGACTCTGGATGTTGAGTGCTTCGAGAAGCTCCTCGTGGCTGAGCAGGTGGGGCCCGGGCCAGCCACTCCCGCACCCGCTGGGAGAGCGGCGCCCCTTGCACGGGGTCCCACGGCCACCGTTGACTTGAGGTGTGTGGCCGCTCCTGTCTGTGATCACAGTCTGAGCCAAGAGTCGCCCCCTGGGCCCAGCTGCCCCTCCCCGCCTGGCAACAGAGGGGCTTGGCAGGCCCTCCTGTCCAGGCCCTCCCAGAATGCTGGGGAGGGCCTGCATCTGTCAGGGATGAGCAAGAGGGGCCCAGGCGGAGGTGCTGTGTCTGGTCGGGGGGCATCTAGCCAGTGTTCCCCAAAGTGCGTGACCCTGACACTGTGGGGGGGCTAGGAGCATTGGGTGCAGCTGGGGGTACTGGCTTGGCTAAAGGGGGCATTTCCAGCGCACTGACATGCACACACACGGACACGTGCACACATGCCCTACAGCACACACACAGATACACATGCCCTACAGCATACACACACAGACACGGACACACATACCCTACAGCACACACACACACCCTACAGCACACACACATGTCCTACAGCACATACACACATGTCCTACAGCACACACAGGACACATGCACACACACCCTACAGCACACACACACACACCTACAGCACACACATGCCCTACAGCATACACACACATGCCCTACAGCACACACACACACGCCCTACAGCACACACGGACACATGCCCTACAGCACACACACACATGCCCTCCAGCACACACATACACACATGCCCTCCAGCACACACATACACACATGCCCTACAGCACACACATACACACATGCCCTACAGCACACATACACACATGCCCTACAGCACACACACATGCCCCACAGCACACACATACACACATGCCCTACAGCACACACACACATGCCCCACAGCACACACATGTCTTACAGAACACACACACATGCCCTCCAGCACACACACGCCCTACAGCACACACACACATGCCCTACAGCACACACACATGCCCCACAGCACACACATACACACATGCCCTACAGCACACACACACATGCCCTATAGCACACACACATGCCCCACAGCACACACATACACACATGCCCTACAGCACACACACACATGCCCTATAGCACACACACATGCCCCACAGCACACACATACACACATGCCCTACAGCACACACATACACACATGCCCTACAGCACACACACATGCCCTACAGCACAAACACACACACATGCCCTACAGCACACACACATACCCTACAGCACACACACACACGCCCACAGCACACACACACACACACACGCCCTACAGCACACACACATGCCCTACAGCACACACACATGGCCTACAGCACACACACATGCCCTACAGCACACACACATGCCCTACAGCACAAACACACACACATGCCCTACAGCACACACACATGCCCCACAGCACACACATACACACATGCCCTCCAGCACACACATGTAAAGCCATGGCAGTGCATCTGAGACGCAACACGTGTTGATGTCGTCCCACAGGATGAGGCGCCCCGCAGACACTTACGGCCACCAGGATCCAGAAGAAGGTGATGGAGAGGTGTGGGCCCGACACCGAGTCGTCCACGTGGAGGCGATGGCGCCGCCCAGGGGCGGCTGAGAGCGCCGGCCATCAGCTCGATGACCTGGAGGGCCACATGGAGACCCTGAGCAGGTGTGTAGACGTGGCCCGTCCCCTCCTGTGTCCACGCAACCTTGCTGAGAGCTGCCCCCTGCTGGCACAGTTAGGGAAAACCTCCCCCAAGGGGCCGAAAAGGTCTCTAAGTGACTAAGTGACGCTCAAGAACCAGTTCAGCAGGAACGACCCTGACCCTGCTGGAGACTCAGGCACAGGAAGTGACCCTGACCCTGTGGGGGACTCAGGCGCAGGAAGTGACCCTGACCCTGCGGGGACTCAGGGGGCAGGAATGACCCTGACCCTGCGGGGACTCAGAGGCAGGAAGTGACCATGACCCTGCGGGGACTCAGGCGCAGGAAGTGACCCTGACCTGCGGGGACTCAGAGGCAGGAAGTGACCCTGACCTGCGGGGACTCAGAGGCAGGAAGTGACCCTGACCCTGCGGGGGACTCAGGCGCAGGAAGTGACCCTGACCTGCGGGGACTCAGGGGCAGGAAGTGACCCTGACCTGCGGGGACTCAGAGGCAGGAAGTGACCCTGACCCTGCGGGGACTCAGAGGCAGGAAGTGACCCTGACCCTGCGGGGACTCAGAGGCAGGAAGTGACCCTGACCTGCGGGGACTCAGAGGCAAGAAGTGACCCTGACCCTGCGGGGACTCAGAGGCAGGAAGTGACCCTGACCCTGCGGGGACTCAGAGGCAGGAAGTGACCCTGACCCTGCGGGGACTCAGAGGCAGGAAGTGACCCTGACCTGCGGGGACTCAGGCGCAGGAAGTGACCCTGACCCTGCGGGGACTCAGAGGCAGGAAGTGACCCTGACCTGCGGGACTCAGGCGCAGGAAGTGACCCTGACCTGCGGGGACTCAGGCGCAGGAAGTGACCCTGACCTGTGGGGACTCAGAGGCAGGGAAGTGACCCTGACCCTGCGGGGACTCAGGCGCAGGAAGTGACCCTGACCCTGCGGGGATTCAGGCGCAGGAAGTGACCCTGACCCTGCGGGGACTCAGAGGCAGGAAGTGACCCTGACCTGCGGGGACTCAGAGGCAGGAAGTGACCCTGACCCTGTGGGGACTCAGAGGCAGGAAGTGACCCTGACCCTTCGGGGACTCAGAGGCAGGAAGTGACTCTGACCTGCGGGGACTCAGGCGCAGGAAGTGACCCTGACCTGCGGGGACTCAGAGGCAGGAAGTGACCCTGACCCTGCGGGGACTCAGAGGCAGGAAGTGACCCTGACCTGCGGGGACTCAGAGGCAGGAAGTGACCCTGACCTGCGGGGACTCAGGGGCAGGGAGTGACCCTGACCTGCGGGGACTCAGAGGCAGGAAGTGACCCTGACCTCCGCGGACTCAGGCGCAGGAAGTGACCCTGACCTGCGGGGACTCAGAGGCAGGAAGTGACCCTGACCCTGCGGGGACTCAGAGGCAGGAAGTCCACAGCTGTAGGATCACAGGGACCCGGGCACCTGGAGCAGGGGGACGCTGTGCGCTGATGCCCCAGAATTGAAGCAAAGCGAGAAAAGGGTGGGTGGGACAGGCAGGAAGGGGGAGGGGAGGCGTCCACACAGACCGCAATCAAGGACCTTTAGAGGCTGGGCCAGAGCGGACAGGTTCTCCCCCATTGCCCGCCCCCAGGGAGGGACCGGAGCTGCCTTACCGAGTAGGACTTCAGGACTCGAGCAGGGAAGGACACTTGGCTGGACATGGTGGTGGCGGTGTCAGAGACCGAGGCCTAGAGGAGGTGAGGGCTGAGTGGCAGGAGGGGACAGCCAGGGGCGGGCCCAGGGGACCCTCACCCACAGCAGCCATCACAGACCATGAGGACGGCCCTGCTGCCCCCAGCCTGGCCTTCCCTGGGCCCTCCCCACCTTCTGCTTGCTGTCCGCCTCGCCGGACCGGGCGAGAGGATCACGGTGGCGCCATGAAGAGCTCCAGCAGCAGCAGCAGGATCAGGTTGAAGTTGATCTGCCGAGGTGAAGCACGTCCGCGCTCCACTCAGGGCTCCCGAGAGTGGGAGCCCTCCCCTCTCTCACCGGCTTTGGCTTCTGAAGCCATTTGGGCGGCGGCTCTGCGTGGGCCTCAGCCTGCTGCCGCTGGCCCCAGCCCCGATGTTCCTGGATGGTCTGCCTCTTCGGGGCTGGCAAAGGGGCTGCGGCCAGCAGTTATGGCTGCCCCTGCAGGCCTCCAGGCACGGCATGCACAGACCCTCTGTGCGTGTGTGTGCATGTGTGTGCGTGTGTGTGCATGTGTGTGCAGCTGCCTGAGGCATGACCTGAGCCACACTCGAGACATGAGGAGCCAAGTGGCTCGAGGCACACTGGCCACCCCTGGCCTCCACCTCCCCGCTGGGCCCACAGTGGCGGCAGCCCAGTGCACATGCCCGTGGACTCACGTCTATGGCTGAGGGGTTCAGGACGAGCTTGCACCCGAACCAGATGAGGCACGTGGTGGTGATGGCGAACGCAGAGACGAAGAGGACCTGGAAGTCGGGGATCTGCAAGACAGGGCGCGCTGCTTCCGCTGCAGCCAGGAAGGGTGCCGGGCCCCTTAGCCCAGGCCAGGCCAGCGGCGGGAGCCAGCAGGCACTGTGTGTCCAGCAAGTATGAGGACCTGGGCTGGATCCTTAGCAGAGAGAAAATAAGAATTGGGGGTCCTAGTTCCTAGTGGGAGATCGGGGGCCTGGGACGAGGACACTGCTGTGGGGTTCCAGGCATGGGGGTGGTCCCGTCCCTTCTGTGCACACAAATGTCTGGAAGCCCTCTCCCTGCACCCTGCGAGGCTGCCCAGTCAGACGGACAGACAGACTCACCGCGTTGATGCTTTTTCCTGGAAACTGCGAAGCTCACAATGGCTGAGGGGAGACACTGACACAGACAGCGGGTGAGCCTCAGCTGCCTTCCAGCGTGGCCATGAGGCCTGGCCAAATGGTCAGACCCCAGGACACAGGACTTGGCTCCTGCAGAGAGCTCTGCCCTCCTCCTGAATGCTGGGGTTGCTTATTCGCTCTCTCTCTCTCTCTCTCTCTCTCTCTCTCTGTATCTCTCTCTCCTCTCTCTCTTTCTCTCTCTCTTTTTCTCTCTCTCCTCTCTCCTCTCTCTCTCTCTCTCACTCTCTCTCTCCACCCCCTCATAAAGGCCTGTCCTTTCTCCACTGCTCAGGGCGCTGCCCTTCAGATTACCCAGGCTCCAGGAGTGGGTGGGGGTCCCCGGTCAGCCGTGCACGGAGCATTGCTTACAGAGCCCGCCCCTGGGCTGCGCCTGCACGGAGCGTGCTTACAGAGCCCGCCGCACAGCGCAGGTAGTCCATCTCGGAAGGGAACACGTTGCCCAGGTAAAGGGAGAACCCGGAGGTCACCAGCAGGCAGCTCTGCAAGGGAAGGCGGGTGGGGCACCCACACAGCCAGCCCTGCCTGGACCCTGCCCTGTTCGGGGGTCCCAGAAAACGCCCACAGTCTACTGGGGCGGGCACAGGCGCCAACGCTGCCAGAGGTGCGGAGGTCATGGGGCTCTGAGGAAAGGTGTGGGCTGGCAGGTGGCCGCAGGTGGCTGGAGGCCCCCGGGGCCAGAGGAAGCTGCCCGCCTGCCCAGGAGTGGAGTTTCCTCCTGCTCCCTTGGCACCCGGTGATAGAGCCGAAGGGCTTGGAGGCCTCAGAGGGACACAGTAGGGGAAGGTCTTGCCCCTCCCGAACACTGCCTGGGGTTCTTTCCTGTTCATTGTCTGAGTCCCAGGAAGGCACCCCCGGCCCCTCCACTCTCTCTCTGCACCCACCATTCTCTGCTCATCGTAGCCATGACTGGCGAGATTGCCCTGGCATGACCCTTGGGGCACTGTGTGAACCCTGAGCTGCTCTGGGGACCCAGCTCTGGCCAGAGGCACAGCAGCCTCCCGAGACCCCCCCAAGACCAGCCGGGGCCTCCCTTTCCTGGGGCCCGGGAGCCTCACCCCCCATCAGCATGGAGAGGACCCAGGTCCTGTGGCTGAAGCAACGAGGCAGCCTGGTGGCCAGCGGCCGCTCGCTGGGCTTGGCGTCTGGGGTGTAACTCCCGTGTCCGGCCGGCCGCTCCAGGGTGGACGTACAGTCGTAGGCCAGCTCCTCTCGGCCCTGCTCCTCCCGAGCCATGGCCTGCCTGGGGACAGACGTGCCCGGCCACCTGGGCTGTGGCTCTGTTGCGCAGAATCAGTGGCCGCGGCCTGCCCCAAGGTCCTGCCACATCAGCACTTCCCTGCGAGCTGCCGGAGGTGGGAGCAAGGATGGCCCGTGCCCAGGGAATGGCCGCGCTTCCAGAGACAGCCACCGCAGGCTCTGGGGAAACAGCCCTGAGTGGGCCCTGTGCCCGGCGGGAGTTAGGGTCTCGCTGTTTCCTGACCCGGGTCCTGGGGCCATGCTGAGCAGCCTGAGGGCCAGGTCACACAGCAGAGGAGCTGGGGACGTGCGCCTACACTTACCTTCCGTCTTTCTGGCCTCGGGAGTGCTGGTCTCCGGCAAGGACCCTCGCTGGCTGCTCGCTCTCGGCCAGTCGCCCTGCCCGGGCGCCCAGCAGGAACTATTCACAGACAGAACAAAGGCTCCAAGAAACTTAGCCAGGGACAGGAGTGCACTGCCGGAATTTCAATGAGGTGCCAGCATCTTGGGGGTTGTGTAACCCCGGCTCTGGGGGTGTGTGTCCCCGCTCTGGCCACTTGGAGCCCCTCCCTGCCCGCAGGGTCCATCCAGCCTAGGTGCAGACCTGCGAGGAGGATCCCCCTCCCCGCAGAGAATCTGGGGTTGCCTCTGGACAACCGTTTCCAAAGGTCCCGCCCAGCTGCCTTTCCTGCCCGAGAAGACGGGAAAGACTCGGGCGGGCAACTTGGCTAGTGCAGCAGAGTTCCGGCCCGGGAGCCCAGCCCGTGGCGCCTCTGTCCCCTGCTCGCTAGTGGATGGGAGGGACAGGAGTGAACGTCACTGGGGACACTTGTGCCCTGAGCGCAGCAGTGCCGGGTCCCTGAGAGCCGGGGGGGCTGCCCCTGGTGCCCCATGGCATTCTTCCAGTCCTGGCTGTGGGCACACCCGCCCTGGCCGAAGCTGACCGCTCGGTGTGGAATCACAGCTGTGACATTGCCTTAATTTTCTAGCCAGGCTAGACCAGAAAGTTGAACCTGTGTGTGACAGCCGGAAGTGCTGTTAACTGGAGGAGGAAACCCAAGGAGGCCAGAGAGGGTTTGGCGTTGCGGTGTTACCTGCCCACGGCCAGCCCGTTTATTATTTATTTATTGCTTTTTTTAGGGGCGTCACACCCCGCAATGCTCAGGGGTTACTCCTGGCTCTGCACTCAGGAATTACTCCAGGCAGTGCTCAAGGGACCATATGGGATGCCAGGGATTGAATCTGGGATGGCTGAGTGTAAGGCAAATGGCCTATCGCCCTATTGCTCCGGCCCCTCAGCCAGCCCGTTTAATCCCAGCCACCACACATGGTCCTCTGAGCACTGTCTTCCCCTGAAAAAAAAGAATCATCTCCCAAACTTGACTGCCAATTAGTTTTTTTTTTTTTTTTTGTTTGTTTTTCCTTTTTTGGGTCACACCCGCGATGCTCAGGGGTTACTCCTGTCTCTGCACTCAGGAATTACTCCTGGCGGTGCTCGGGGACCATATGGGATGCCGGGGGTTCGAACTGGGGCCAGCATGGGCCGGCCGTGTGCAAAGCAAATGCCCTACCGGCTGGGCTATAGCTCCGGCCCCAAGTTTTTATTTTGTTTTGGGGCCATCCCCGACTGCTCAGGGCCGTGTATTGCCAAGGATGGACGTCAGAGCTCCCACACGCAGAGTCTGCTCCCTTGGACCAGCTCCTCAGCTCCTCCTCAGTGGGCGTGGGAGGCGTCAGTTGGTCCCATTGGCACGTCTGTGCTTCTCTTTGTTGGGAGAGAAATGCTGCACAAATGGGGCAGCATCTGTGCCTTCAAAAAGTTACCCTCCAGCGAGAGGCATCAACAAGGGCCCTGTGGGGAAGCCGCAGAACCCGGCTGTGGTTTAGACTGTGCGTGCGGCCCTCGAGGTCGCGGCGCTGGCCTGGCTCCACTGAACGTCTCGTCTGAGTCAGACACGGTTTGTGCAGGTGAGCTGGGCGCTCAGGAGGAAATGCCCATTGTAGCCGACATGTCCGGCGACAGGAGAAAGGCAGCCGAGCCGAAGGCAAGAGGGGTCTCCAGAGGGGGTCTCGGTGGGAGCCAGGCAGAGCAGTTCGGCCGCCCATGCGCTGTTACCTGGATTCTTTCCTCTGAGCTCTGCGTCCAGGCTTTCCCCAGCACAGCTGTTTGCTTTTGCAGCCCGGAGTGACCCGAGCCCTCCTGGGTGTGTCCCCAAACAAAACAACAGAACGCAGCAGCTAGCTGCATTTTCTATGCTGTCGCTTTTCTCCCTGAGTCTGGGCCGTTTCAGAGTGGAGACACTGCACGGAGCAGTGGGGTACTGGATGTTTTCTTTCATTTACACGTGCGCACACACACACACACACACACAACGGAGTAAAGTTAGACCCCTACTCTGGGGGCACGCACACCTTCACCTTTTTACATTTACCAAAGTGAGTCAAGCATTATGGAGAAACAGGAACCTAGTCCTTGGCCAGAGAGCAGGTACTGAGGCTGGAGTAACCAGTCAAATTTTACTCTTATTAGGGGGCGGAGCGATAGCCCAGTGGGTAGGGTGTTTGCCTTGCGCGGCCGGCCTGTGCCCGGCCAGGGTTCGATCCCGGCATCCCATACGGTCCCCAGCACCGCCAGGAGTAATTCCTGAGTGCAGAGCCAGGAGAAAACCCTGAGCATCGCCGGTGTGACCCAAAAAGCAAAAAAAAAAAAAAAAAATTTACTCTTATTGAGGAGTTCAAATAGACAAAGAGCTGCATTTTTTTTTTGTCTTTTTGGGTCACACTCAGCGATGCTCAGGGGCTACTACTGACTTTGCACTCAGGAATTACTCCTGGGGGTGCTTGGGGGACCATATGGGATGGGAGTCGAACCCGGTCGGCCGTATGCAAGGCAAATACCCTCCCCACTATGCTATCGCTCCAGCCCCAGAACTGCATTTTTTTTTTTTTTTTTGCTTTTTTGGGTCACACCCGGCAATGCTCAGGGGTTTCTCCCTGACTCTGCACTCAGGAATCACTCCTGGTGGTGCTCGGGGGGACCATATGGGATGCTGGGAATCGAACCCTGGCCGGGATGGGCGGCCGGCGTGCAAGGCAAGCGCCCTACCCGCTGGGCTATCGCTCCAGCCCCCTAGAACTGTATTTTTTTAAAAAGCATTTGAGGTTGGCCATGATGCAGAAACACAGACACACGGGGCAGAGCTGCCATCCGGCTCTCCCCTAGCTCAGCTGACCAGGAGGGGGGACTGGCCTGCCGCCCCAGTAGGGCCTCGGAAGCAGCCAGAGGAAACTTCGCTCACCATAATTGCAGCACTTTCAACGTCTGGACTCACAGCGCATCAGAGTCCACCCAAGAGAGAAGCTGATTTCGAGCCCGGCTCACTAGAGGCCCCACAAGAGAGCAGCCAATTTCAAGCCCAGGTAGGCGGGTCTTGGCGGCTAAAGTCACCAGGCTTTAGTGGAGATGGAGCTGGGGTCCCTCCCCCTCCCCCTGTCCCTACTGGGAGGCCTGGTGGACCCGCCCACGAACTGCCTCTGGGCTGTTGGCCATGGTGAGGAGACTCAGACACACAGGGCAGAGCTGCCATCTGGCTCTCCCAAAGGCATGCGGCTGTGTGGCCGTGCGGTACATCAAACTAGAGGGAAAACAACCACGTTCTAGAAACTCAGAGAGTGAATTCAAGAACATAATTTGGCCAGATTCCCCCATAACCAACTAGAGGGGAAAAAAGGGATTCATCAATAACATTGCCATGTATGTGCTTTAACGGTCAATATAATCAGTGGCAGCTGAGGGCGCAGGCGTGGGGGCTGGGGTGGGTGGAAAATGAGGGTCTTTGGTAGTGGAGCACACTGGTGGTGGGAGTGTTGTTGAAGTATGAATCTATCAACTCTATTATGAAAACCTTTTACTTTGCAAAATCACGGTTGTTTCAATAAAAGGGAAAAAATAAAAATGAAGGAAAATAAAGCATTTGAGAATGGTCCATAACTTAGTTTGTAGAATTCCAAATTCCATGCATGATGAGGGAACTCAGAAAGTGGTAGCAGGAACCGCCCACGCTGGCAGAGGACGGGGCCAGCACCTGAGCGGTCAGGCTGCGCCCCTCCCCTCTGCCAGGACTTCTGGGCGGAGTTGCAGCTCGGGCCCCGCCCCGCCCACGGGAGCCCCGCCCACCCAGGGAGCCCCGCCCACACCGGGAGCCCCGCCCATCAGCCTGGAGCCACGTGGGCCATGCACGTGGGGCGCCTGACTGTGCTTGGGGTCGCGCAGACGCCCAGAGCGAAGTGTCTGCCAGCCAACCGACTACCTGGACGGTTACGGTGAGGAACTCTCCCGAACTCCCATTGGTCGAGCCGCGTGGGCGGGGCGCAGGCGTGAGCCCTTGAGCCCTATTGGTCGGGCGCCAGGGCGCTGGCGCAGGCGCGCTTGGGAGGGCGGCGTGGGCTGCGAGGCCGCCGCGGGAGGCTGAGGCGGCCATGCTGCGTCTCGCGGCCAAGCTGGTGTCGTTCTTCTGGCGGAAGGCGGACGGCCTGGAGGACGGGGCTGGGCCTCCAGGGGCCGAGCTCGCCCGAAGGTGCCTCGCGGGAGGAAGGGTCTGGCCGGCCGCGTCGTGTCGGGGCAGGGGCGTCCTCGTCAGGCGGCGCGTGGGTCGCGGGCGGGTCGCGGCTGGGGTGGCGGCGACAGCCCGACTGGCCGCTCGCGGTTCTGGCGACTCCCGCGCGCGAGCTCGGCCCCAGGGCGGGCCTGCGGGCCGGTGACCACCGTGTGTCCTCGGTGCCCTGCCTGGACGCGCGGCGAGGGCGAGGCGGGCGAGTGGGGGTCGCACCCGCCCGGGCGCTCGGTCGGGCCCACCGACGAAGCTTGTTTCGGGCTGCACCCGCCTTGCTCGGAGTTTGTCCTGGCTCGGCTCCGGGGACCGAACCGGGACCGGACCGGGTGCTGGGACCGAACCCTCCGGGCGCCTCCGGGTGGCGCCGCCCTTCCCTGCCGCGTCCTGGAGTGCGGACACGGCCTGTGCGTGGCCGCTCTGGCCACGGCGGGGGCCCCTAGTCCAGCCCTTCTCTCGGCGCCTGGTCAGCGCCGGCTCCGCGGAGGCGCGGGTGCTGACGGCGGGCAGTGATGGAAGCAGACAGCAGTGGCCACGGGCCCTGCGCTGCCCCTCTGGCCCATCCGAACCTGCCTTGGGCCTGTCCCCGCCGAGCCCTGCAGTCGGTCCCCACCCTGTGCCCGTTCAGCTGCTCTGACCCCACCTCCTGTTGCCCTGCCCAGGGGACACCAAGGTGAAGACTGTCCAGGGCGTGGTCACCAGGTACTGCAGCGATTACGGCATGATCGATGACTTGATCTACTTCTCCAACGAAGTCGTGACTGGCAAAGTGCTTCTGAATGTCGGGCAGGAGGTGATTGCGGTCGTGGAGGAAAATAAAGTGTCCAGTGGGCTGAAAGCACTCAGGGTAAGGTCTGTCTTCGTGGGGGCTGTGATTCGCAGCGGCTGGGGGCCGGAGTGGTAGCACAGGCTTAGAGAGTGGGGGGGTTTGCCTGCGGGCCGTCCACCTGCCTTCAGTCCCCAGCCTCCCGTACGGTCCCGAGCATCACCGGGAATAATTCCTGAGCATTGCCAAAAAAAAAAAAATCAGCGGACAGGTTGAACGCTGCTTTGTGCCTCAAAAGCTGGGCTCTTCCTAGCACCACGAAAGAAAAAGAAACCGGTGCAGGGGCGTTATCCTGTTTGGTGGTACCTTGCTTTTTACCACCAGCTTTTGAGAAGACTCCAGGGGAAAATCCTGCTGATCATCCTGTGAGAGTGGACCGTGTTGATGGGCCCCTGTTCTCCAGGGGTCTGTGTCACGGCCGTCGTCTAGTGTCGTAACTTTGGAAGTCATGAGTTACGTCCCTTGCAACCTTTGCTTTTCCTTTTTTGAATTCAAAAATTAATATTTTTTGTTTGGGGGCAACACCACCAGTGCTCAGGGCTGACTCCTGGTGGGTGCTCTCAGAGGGTCACTCCTGGCAGAACTTCGGGGACCAAACCTGGGTCAGCTGCTTCATAAGGCAAACTCCTGCTGTTACTCCTGCCCCTAAGACCAACTTCTGGTGTGTGTATGCGCACTATTTATTTGACCAACTCCCTTTTTTTGTAGGGGCGCGCAGGTGATGCTCAGCAGTTACTCTTGATTCTGTGCTCAGGAATAACTTAAGGCGTGCCCAGTGGACCATCTAGGAAGCCAGGGATTGAACCCAGGTTGGCCAGGTCCAAGGCCAGTGCCCTACCTCCACTACCTCTCCAGCCCCTTAGGATGGTTTTAATTGTTCAGAGTTCCTTGGAAATTTCACATGAAATTTAAAACAATTTTTAATTTAATTTTGTTTTTCTGATTGCACCCGATGGTGGTCAGAGCTTCTCTGTCTCTGTTTTGGGTGGTGTTAGGAATCGTTCCTGATAGACTTGGGGGACTCTGTGGAGTGCTGGGGATTGAACCTGGGTTGGCCACTTGCAAAGTAGGCTCCCTGCCTGCTGTGCATTGCTGGAACCCTGCATTAAGAACATCCCTGCAAAATACATGGTTGGGTTTTGATGTAAGGAAAAATACTTTGATGTGGGGGCCAGAGAAGTAGTACAAGGGTGATGATCTTGCATGTGACTGAATTTCATTCCATCCCCGACGGCCCATACGGTCCCCAGGACCACCAAGAGTGATCCCTGAACACGGAGCAAACCTTAGATCACTGGGCGTGGCCCCAGAACTAATTTGATATGAATTGCATTGACTACATTGCTTAGGGTAGTGCTGACATCTTACTTTGGGAGTTGGTGGAGGTGTTCATCCCCAACCGTGCTCAGGGGGTTTCCAGTTGAGTGATGCCGTTTAGTGATCTCTCTTGGTGCCGGTTTGAGCCGGGCTCCTGCATGCAGAGCACATGCTCTTGCACGTGAGCCGTCTCTCCAGCCTGACACCTGACGTGTCCAATTCGTAACTTTCTTCCCAATTACTAGTGTATCCTTGGAATGTCTTTCAGTAGTGCTTTATAGTTTCCATGTACTGTTGGTCAAACTTATTCCTAATACTTTCATACTCTTTATTATTTTTGAGGGTCACAGTGTTGCTCATGGTTTGCTTCTGGCTCTGCGCTCAGAGATCACTCCTGTCGCCCCTCCTTGGGGCGCCATATGGGTGCTGGGATGAATCTGGTTCAGTTGCCTGTCCGGTGAGCTGTACCATTGCCCCAGCCCCTATTATACTTTTTTTTGATGTTGTAAACGGAATCATTTTCTTAATTTATGTTCTAGATTGTTATATAGAATCACAACAGATTTTGTATGTTGATTTTAGAAGTTGCAAATGTGTTAAATTGATTTATTAGCTACAACAGGCTTTTAGGGGCATCTTGAGCATTTCTGCATTTAAGATTGCCATTTTCATTGATGGATTTACTTCTTTCTCAGCTTGGGTGCTTTTACTTCCTTTTCTTGATAATTGCTTTGCTTAGGACTTGAAATATTATTTTGAACAGATGTGAATGCCAACATTGCTGCCTTGTTCATGATCCTAAGGAAATTAATTTTATTGTTGAGTACAGTACACACTGTATTTTCATCCTTTTAAGAAGGTTCACATCTATCATTGGATTATCGTGAAAGAGTAGTGTGATATTGTGACTCTTTTTTTTTTTTTTTTTGGTTCACACCTGGCGACGCTCAGGGGTTACTCCTGGCTCTGCAGGAATTACTCCTGGCGGTGCTCAGGGGACCATATGGGAAGCTGGGGATCGAACCCAGGCCGACAGAGGCGGCGCGTGTAAGGCAGACGCCCTACCCGCTGGGCTATCGCTCCGGCCCTGTGACTTCATTTTGGGTGCAGATTTCTGAAAGCCTGTAATTTCCTGAATAAAGAGTGCCTGGAGCATCTCTGATGCTGAGGTGGGTTGTTTGACTTAGGCACAGGCTCTGGAAGCCCATGAATTTCCTGGCAGATAGAAGCATCTTTTGTTTTCATGAACCATACTCCTGTGGGACTCCTGGGAGGATCTGGACCCCAGAAGGATCAGGGGCTTTTAGCTTCACCCCTGGAGAAGGCAAGGAGTGAAGGGTGCATTGGGCCCAGAGCAGAAGCGAGCTGTAAAGTTCTCCTGAAGCGGGGCTGGGCGGTCCATATGTGCACTCTCAAGTCCCAGCAAGCTGCTCTCCTGTCCATGAGGACGGAACTCTTGAACTCAGGACCCGCCCCATCTCCCTGATGTGACTGAGCTGTGCCCTTTATCCCAGTCCAGGAACAGATAAACCTACATATTTCCATGAGTTCTGTGAGTCGGTTGAACAGATGCATATAGCCTGAGGAGAACCCCATCATAGAGGTAGTCAAGCCAGAACTTGTTTTTTTGCTGTTGTTTGGTTTTGGAATATGCCTGCTGATGGTCAGGGCTTACTCCTGGTTCTGCCCTCAGTGATTACTCCTGGTGGGCTCGGAGGACCATACGGGGGACTGAGACTAGGCTGGCCGCATGCAAGGCAAGTGCCTTTCCCACTTGCTGTTGCTCTGGCCCTTCAAGCCAGAAATTAGCCAACCTGGAGATCCTGACTTGCCTTTGGTGTCTGTTTCTTGCCCTGTAGGTTCCATGCATCTGCCAGTAGATAACTGGGGTTTGAATGGAGGGAAGTGGTCCCTGGGTGGTGTGCTGGGGAGCTGCTTGGTGTTGAACCCCAACACTCTGTTGTCTGAATGGGTACAGATGAGTGTCGGGAGATGCAAGGCAGGTCAGTGCATCTCTAGTAGGGTGTGGGAATTTGTTGAATGCTTCTGCACTGGCAGAGATGACGGTATATTTTCTCCCTTATTTCTCCTCTGTTGATTTGTTTTCATGTTCTAGCCTCATTGAGGTAAATCCTACTCGGTGACTTGTCACTTGTCTTCCCGTTGTTCATCAGTTTGCTTGAGAGGGCACCAGTAACATCTCAATTCGTTGGGAATGAGGTCCATTATTGTTACTGTTTTTGGCTTATGAAATACGCCACGGGTAGCTTTCAGGCTCTTCCGTGGCTCTGGGTTCATCCCAGGGGCCCAGTCTTTTTCTGTGTCAGACCATCAACCATCCAGGGGCCCACAGGGCGGAGCCCTGATTGTAGACAAGCCTGTCTCCTGTCTGCCACCTGCCGATGCAGCCAGGCACCGCAGCCACACCTGCAGCACTTTGAGGGGCAGATACTCAGTGACTAAATCCTTCTAATAGGATGTCATGTTTGGTTTTCTAGATACCGTTGAGCATATTCACGCCTGTGTTCATGAAAAATGCTGGCTTTTCAGGTAGCTCTGTCATGGTTTAAATAATGGCTATTTTTTTTTCTCTTGCAGGTGGAAGCTGTCTCTGATAAATGGGAAGATGATAGTAAAAACCATGGCAGGGGGCTGTCAGACTCCCGTCCTCGAGTGTTGATTGGCTGTGTGACGTCACTGCTGGAAGGCGCTGGCTACATCAGTCAGAGCACATATTTCTCTCTGGAGAGTGTCTGTGAGGGTATGCCAGATGGATTTCTCCTGTGCACTCCACTCAAAATGTTTTTGTTTCAGGATTTTTCTTAAGGATTGGATTTGACTTGGCTGTGTGCAATACTGAAAGGTTTAGATTTGGGCTTTGTCTGTTATCGGAGTTTGAGGGAGCTGAAGGTTTTCCAGTGTAAGTAGAGGCTCTGCAGTTGGGCCCTTGAGATTCAGGGAGGGGCTTGGGGATTAGGTGGCCTTCCAGAGAGCATATGTGTTTTTCCCTCCTTGGTTTTGGGACCACACCCAGTGATGCTCAGGGGTTGTTCCTGGCTCTGCACTCAGGAATCACTTCTTGTGGTACTTGGGGACCATATGGAATGCTGAGGATCGAATCCGGGTCGGCTGTGTGCAGGACAAGACCCTACCCGCTGACTGTATTTCTGTATATTCTTTAGTAGGGACCTCTCCAGCTGTTGTCCAAAGCCCGGCTACTCCCAGTGATGCTTGGCCTGGCATTGCAGGCCTGACAGTTCTGTGCCTGACAGACCCTGAGGTACCAGGGTCACTTCAGCAGTGCTGGTGGCATCCGGTGTCAGAGATCAAATTCAGGCCCTAACACAGTAGGCTCCCACTTGCTGATCTCCCTGCTCGTCGTTCAGTTTGTTTAACTGATAGGAGATTTTTTTTTAATTGATTACACCATTTTTAGACATACAATTGCAATATGCTCACGCTCGAGTTTTGGTTCTACAGTGTTCCAACAACCATCCCTCCACCCAAACCCATCTCCCATCACCAGTGTCCCCACCTCCCTCCCCCTCCCGCACCCCAACTACTTGGCAGGTTCTGTATATCTTTTCTCTCTTCTCTATCTCTCCCTCCCACCTACCTTTCCTACACATTGTAGAATGCAGTACATTAAAGGACATAACTGGGGCGGAGCGATAGCCCAGCGGGTAGGGCGTTTGCCTTGCACGCAGCAGGCCCTTGCCGGCCGGGTTCAATCCCGGCATCCCATATGGTCCCCCGAGCACAGCCAGGAGTAATTCCTGAGTGCAGAGCCAGGAGTAACCCCTGAGCATCGCCGGGTGTGACCCAAAAAGCAAAAAAAAAAAAAAAAAAAAAAAAGGACATAACTGTTTCTTTCCACTAGTTTGATGGACCGCGTGGCCACAGCGGCCATGCGACTTAGGGGCCTCATGGTCAGCGTCTGGACAACGAAAATGGTGGCTAATATGGTGGGTGAGTCTCATCCGGCTGCTTCCGGGACCCCACCGAGGTGATGGGCCAACACCCAAAACCCATCTGTCCTCCTGGGGGCCTCATGGTCAACTGAGCTAGGGAGAGCCGAGTTCTAGTTTCCTCCAGCTGCATCTGAAACTCTGCATGCTATGGCTGGTCACCCCAGGGCAGCTCCTGGGCGGGGCTACTGGGCTCAGACAAAATGGAGAGGGGAAGGGGCGACTCCAGCTCCATCTGATGAACTCCCGGTGTTTCCCACTTCTGGGAGCTGCCTACCTGGGCTTGAACTTGTTTTGCTCTGTTAACCTGGTCTTGAGGTCAGCGTCCCTCCCAGGTGGGCTCTAATGTGCTACAGCATCCAGACTGCGAAAATGGCCGCTAATGTGGTGGGCGAGTCTCATCCGGCTGCTTCCAGACCCCCCCTTCCCCAGAGATGATGGGCCAACACCCAAAACCCATTTGTCCTCCTGGGGGCCCCATGGTCAGCTGAGCGGGAGAGAGGCTGAGTTCCAGCTCCCCAGCTGCGTCTGAAGCTCTGCATGCTATGGCTGGTCACCCCACGGCAGCTCCTGTGTGGGGCACCGGCTCAAAATGGAGAGGGAAGGGACGACTCCAGCTCCATCTGACGAATTCCCGGTGATTCCCACCTCTGGGAGCTGTCCATCTTGCTCTGTTAATCTGGTCTTGAGGTCAGTGTCACTCCCGGGCGGACTCTGAGGTGCTGCAGTGTCCGGACAGTGAAAGTGGCGGCTTATGTGGTGGGCGAGTCTCGTCCGGCTGCTTCTGGGACCCCCCAGAGGTGATGGGCCCACTCCCAAAACCCATCTGTCCTCCTGGGGGCCCCATGGTCAGCTGAGTCTAGGGAAGAGCCGAGTTCCAGTTCCCCCAGCTGCGTTTGAGGCTCTGTGTGCTATGGCTGGTCACCCCAGGGCAGCTCCTGGGGGGTACTGGCTCAAATAAAATGGAGAGGGGGAGAGGGGCGACTCCAGCTCCATCTGACGAATTCCCGGTGATTCCCGCTCTGGTACCTGCCTACCTGGGCTCAAACTCGTATTGCTCTGTTAATCTGATCTTGAGGTCAGCATCCCTCCTGGGCGGGCTCTGATGTGGTGCAGCGTCTGGACAGCAAAAATGGTGGCTGATGTGGTGGGCGAGTCTCATCCGGCTGCTTCTGGGACCCCTAGAGGTGATGGGCCCACTCCCAAAACCCATCTGTCCTCCTGGGGCCTCATGGTCAGCTGAGCTGGGCTTGAACTTGTTTTGCTCTGTTAATCTGGTCTTGTGGTCAGCATCCCTCCTGTGTGGGTTCTGATGTGCTGCACCGTCCGGACAGCGAAAGTGGTGGCTAATGTGGTGGGCGAGTCTCATCTGGCTGCATCCGGTACCCCAGAGGTGATGGGCCAACACCCAAAACCCATCTGTCCTCCTGGGGAATCCAATGGTCAGCTGAGCCAAGGGAGGGGCCGAGTTCCAGCTCCCCCAGCTGCGTCTGAGGCTCTGCATGCTATATCAACCTCTCCAGTTTGATGCAAATAGAATGATCGTTGAAGTGTACAAATGAGAAAGATCCTGAAAGGACCTGGTGCTTAAAATCCATTGTGTTTCAGATTAAACTGTGGTGGCAGAGCCACCGTGTACCTGCGCAGCTGTGGATGTGGAGTCTCTGTCTTGTGGTGGTTGGCCGTGGTGGCTGGAGCTCAGGGTCCCACCCACTGAGCCCGGAGGCTGGGGACTGGGCGGAGGCCCCCAGCAGGCGTGGCTGCCTGCATGGCGAGCAGGCCCTAGGAGCCATGTAGGACACGACCAGGTGCTGGCCGAGCCTTTTGCCTTTCCCCGGGAACTCCATAGGGCTCACCATGAGGCCGAGCTGCGCAGCCGTGGGTCTGGAGTCTGATAGGAGATTTTGTTTCTTGCCTGAAGAAGTTGACATTTTGGAGTTTAGCTCAATAACTACTCAATAACTGTTGCAGGGGAAGGTGCGGAGTGAGGCGAGCCCGACAAGCTCAGTTTGTCCTCCCGTGAGGAGCCGACCTCGCACACTGTGACCAGCAGAGACTGAAGAGCTGCTCGGGGAGTGATTTCCACACTCCTCATCTCCATGCTGAGAAATGAGCAGGGGCTGGAATCCCCTTTGCGAGGCTGCTAGTAGCTGCGGCTGGGCTGGGCAGGTGCAGCCCAGTGGGCAGTTTGCTGTTTCCCTTTCCTGGGACGGAGGATCCCAGACTCTGACCGTGCTTGTTAGCCTTGGAGTTCCCCACGAGGCTGACATGTGGCCATCTGGGACGGTGAGCTCGGTTGGGCCAGAAGCTCGCCATTGTGGAAGACGCAGTCCTGAGGCTGCTCGGCTCTGGGTGTGGCCTCCTGTCCCAGGTCCCTGTGGCGCGCCAGCTAAAGCTGGAAGTTGAGGGAAAGTACTGAGAACTTTGTCTGAAGACAAGGGGAGGGGACTTCTCGAAGCCAGGCCCTGTCAGCTGCTCAGTCAGAAACATCCAAAATGCTGCTCTAAGTGTTACCACGGAATCTGATGAGCTGTAGCAGAAAAAAAAATCAGGAAAGAGAAGATAGAGTGAGAAAAAGGAACGAAGGGTCAGGGCTTCTCTGGCTGGGACTAGGTGGCAAAGTTAGTGGGCTTCATTGGATGTTTTCTGTTTGGTACAGCTGCTCCAATGTGACCCATTGCGGGGTGATGGGTGAGACTAGGGAGATGAGATGAGAAAAGCCTGCCGTGTGTACGACTGCCTGGCCTCACACGGGCATGGGGGCCGTGGTCTGGCCCTCCGGGACCTGGCTGATAGACAAACACTGCAGCCGCCCTCTCGAGCAGAGTGAGCTCTGAAGTCTCTGTTTACGTGTGGCCACTCAGAGTGCACTGCTTCCCGAGACACTGGCTCTGGAAGGCTGAGGTGCCTTGCTCCGCGGCACGCTTCTATGTTGAGCTGTATAGACCTGGCTCCTGCCTGGAGCAGCGTATTCTGAGCTGTGGTGGAGTGGGATCGGGTTGTGTGGTGCAGAGCGACGGCTCGCAGGACCCGGAGAGAACAGCTCCCAGAGCAGTGCGGTCTTGGGAGTGGGCAGGAGGTGAGTGCCAGGGGGCTGACTCCAGGAAACAGGAGCGTGTTTTTGCCATCAGGAGTGGGCCCAGGCTGTGAAGTAATGAGTATTCAGCGAATCATTCATTTTTGTAATGAAGAATTCCTTGTGCCGAGGGCCGGAGCGATGGTCCAGCGGGGAGGATGCTCTCCGTGCATGCGCCGGCCCGGGTTCAATCCCCAGCATCCCTTATGGTCCCCGAGCACTGCCAGGAGTGATTCCTGAGTGCAGAGCATCAGGAGTAACCCCTGAGCATTGCCGAATATGGCACAAAAAGAAAAAAGAAAGCCTTGTGCTAAGGACACCAGCGTTGGAGCTGGACTTTGTGTTATGGGGCTTCCCGGTGAGCTGAGTGTTTTGCTGAGTCCCTGGCCTCTGTTCACTGGATGCCAGTCACCAACAACCCACAGATTGTGCTGCTAATCTAGAATTTTTGCATGTGTGTCCCTGACGTAGGAACCCCGGAGGGAGGTGGGTCCTAAAGTCTTCTCCTGGGTCTGTTCTGCACCTGCCCGGCTCTTACAGTCTGTGTAGCCTGGCATGGACAGAAGATTGGTTGCTTACACGCTGGCTTTAGATCACCCACTTGCAAGCAGTAGCACCTCATGACTCTGCCCTGTTCTAGTTTTCTTCAGTGGTGAGGACTCATGTCAGGGCCCTTGAGGTCTTCAGATGATCACCTAAAGCCTGAATATTTCCCACGTTGTAGTAAGGGACCGACACCTCTCCCTCCCTTGACCAGTGCTTGTGTGCTTTGGGACTGACCAGAGTAGCCCCACCAGAGGCTGCTATAGGACTGCCCGGCTTCTCCCTCAGCTGACTGAGATTGGACTGCAGGGATCTGACCACCAGACAGTGTGTTCAGAGGGAACTGTCCACTGGGCCCGTGCATGTCTCTCGGTGACTGACTATGTTCAGAGGGAACTGTCCACTGGGCCCGTGCGTGTCTCTGGTGACTGACTATGTTCAGAGGGAACTGTCCACTGGGTCCATGCGTGTCTTTCGGTAACTAACTGTTTTCAGAGGGAACTGTCCACTGGGTCCGTGTGTGTCTCTCGGTGACTGAATGTGTTCAGAGGGAACTGTCCACTGGGCCCGTGCGTGTCTCTCAGTAACTGACTGTTTTCAGAGGGAACTGTCCACTGGGTCCGTGTGTGTCTCCGGTAACTGACTGTGTTCAGAGGGAACTGTCCACTGGGCCCATGCGTGTCTCTCAGTGACTGTGTTCAGAGGGAACTGTCCACTGGGCCCATGCGTGTCCTTCAGTGACTGTGTTCAAAGGGAACTGTCCACTGGGCCCATGCGTGTCTCTCAATGACTGACTGTGTTCAGAGGGAGCTGTCCACTGGGCCCGTGCGTGTCACTCGGTGACTGTGTTCAGAGGGAACTGTCCACTGGGCCCATGTGTGTCTCTTGGTAACTGTGTTCAGAGGGAACTGTCCATTGGGCTCGTGCGTGTCTCTCGGTAACTGACTGTTTTCAGAGGGAACTGTCCACTGGGCCCGTGTGTGTCTCTTGGTGACTGGCTGTGTTCAGAGGGAACTGTCCACTGGGCCCGTGCGTGTCTCTCAGTGACTGTTCAGAGGGAACTGTCCACTGGGCCCGTGCGTGTCTCTCAGTGACTGACTGTGTTCAGAGGGAACTGTCCACTGGGCCCGTGCGTGTCTCTCAGTGACTGACTGTGTTCAGAGGGAACTGTCCACTGGGCCCGTGCGTGTCTCTGGTGACTGACTGTGTTCAGAGGGAACTGTCCACTGGGCCCGTGCGTGTCTCTCAGTGACTGACTGTGTTCAGAGGGAACTGTCCATTGGGCCCGTGCGTGTCTCTGGTGACTGACTATGTTCAGAGGGAACTGTCCACTGGGCCCGTGCGTGTCTCTCGGTGACTGTGTTCAGAGGGAACTGTCCACTGGGCCCGTGCGTGTCCTTCGGTGACTGTGTTCAGAGGGAACTGTCCACTGGGCCCGTGCGTGTCCTTCGGTGACTCTGTTCAAAGGGAACTGTCCACTGGACCCGTGCGTGTTACTTGGTGACTGAAGGCTCCCTCCGTCCTGCAGGTTTCAAGCCCTGCAAAGGAGACTGGGTGGAGGCTGAGTACTGGATCCGACCGGGCACATGGAACAGCGAAGCGGTGTCTGTGAAGCCGCTGAGGTACAAGCGCGTCGACCGGGTAGGTGCCGCCTCAGTCCTGTCTACGCTGGCCTCAGTGTTTCCTGACCAAGGAAATACACTCTTCGGTGTATGGAGAAGTCTGGATGAGTCCACCTCAGTCTGGGTTAGGAAAGGTGGTTTTGGGGGGCCAGATTCGTAGTACAGTAGACCTGGGTTTGATCCCAGCGTCCCCAGGGTCTTCCGGACACCACCAGGAGTAATTCCCGAGTGCAGAGCCAGGAACCCCTGAGCATCACCAAGTGTGGCCCCAAAACAAAATAAAGAGAAAAGCTTGTGTTCTCAGAGAGTTTTGTTTCCTGAAGGCATTTTGTACCAGTCAGGGGTGCTGGGGGCCGAACTGAGTGTGCTCCTGTCTTGCTTGCCAGAAAGGAGAGACGTTCCAGGAGGGCTTGTGGTCGGAGCACACGGGTGGGAGCTGCTGGACACAGTGGGGCAGAGTGGGAGGGATTCGAGCCTGCACCGGGTCGGGCGGGGGTGAGCTGGCTGAGAGGCCGTGGGGTGGGGCCTGGCGGCTCCTTCCCTCCGCGTATCAGAGCCGCCGTCTCCCCTGCCAGGCTCTTTGCTCTGGGCATGTCAGATGAGCCCTGGGGAGTTACTGCCGGTGGGTTGGTGCCGGGTGCTCCTTTCCTGCGTGCCTCTCCACGTGTCATCACTGTTGGTAGGTCTCCATTTCCAGCCTCTGCGGCAGAAGCGGGGTGCTGGATGACAGTATCTTCTTCACTCTGGACTCCCTGAAGCTTCCTGAGGGCTATGTGCCTCGTCGAGCCGGCGTGGTGAGCGCCGTGGTGGTGGAGAGCAGCCAGTCCTGCTACATGTGGCGGGCGCTGTGCATGACCCCGCTGGAGAAGCGGTAAGGACCTGCCTCTGGGAGGGTGCGGTCCCATGACATGCATTTAGGAGTCCCTCCAAGGAGCCCAAATGCGGGTAAGACTGAGCTGAGCGGGTGGCAGAAAATGGGGGCATGACTTGAGTGGCGGTCTTCATGGTTGACTGCAGCTGGAGGTGAAGATACGTTCACTTTGGTGTTGGCCAGATGACCGGAGACCATTGCATTGCTGTGCTTGCACCCTCAGCTACAGTGGTCCTGCTTCCTGGGGTCAGCACCTGCTCTCAGGCTTGCAGGAGGGAAGCCCAGAGCCGTTTACACACGAGACAAGTGCCTTATTACTGAACCTTATCCCGTGCATATATCTTAGTTGCTCTGCTTAGCGTGGTTGGCACGATAGTTGTGTGTTCTGGAGACACCTGTCTGATTAGCACCAGGGACCCCAGGCAGAGGAACAGCCCCCGCAGAGCAGCACGCATGGGTGCCATGGGGATCCAGCTCCCAGCCTTACCCTTTTGCCACCAGGTCATCCCTGGGGACCAGTTCCGTGATTTTTGGCTGCTTATTTCACAATTTTTACTCTGTGAGTGTGTGTGTGCGTGCGCACGGCGCCGCGCACACACATGCGCCCACAATTCTGACTTTTTTTTTAAAGAAATCATTAAACATGATCCTTAAAACTTGAAGTAGGGCTGGAGTGAAAGCACACCGGGAGGGTGTTTGCCTTGCCGCGGCCAACCGGGTTCGGTCCCGACATCCCATATGGTCCCCATAGCTCCACCAGGAGTAATTCTTGAGCGAAGAGCCAGGAGTAACCCCTGATAGTCGCCGGGTGTGACCCCCCAAAAATCACTAGACATATTCCTGCCCCTAGTCCTTCCTGTGCTGTGGTGACGTGCGCATAGGCGGCCTCCCCAAGCTTGTCTTGTTGCTGCTAGAAGCGTTTGGCTCCAGCAGGAGGCCGGAGGGTGCACCGGGGGTGATGTGTGGATGCCGTTGGGGAGAGTCACGGAAAGCCGCTGTGGAGAGCTCTGGCACACTGAATCGTGCTGATGGTGGCCAAGTGGACGTCTGTCCTGCCCAGCAGACTGCATCTTGGGGCCCCTGGGGGTCTGGGACTACATGGCTCCTTTGTGCACGCTGGAGACCTGGAGTGGACCCAGCAGCACGTGAGAGAGCAGGTTTTGCAGGAGTTGAGGAAGTAGTTTAAGGGAGGACAGTTACCACCCGTCTGACTTGTTTCTTAGGTTTCCTGCCAATTCTGAAACCTGTCTGAAGGGGACCTCCACATTCAGTTAGGCCTGGGAAAGCAGGACCTTCGTCTTCCCAGGCCTGCGGTCAGGGCCCCTGCAGGGTAGCCCCCACGTTAGTAAACGGACTGTGAAGGGTAGGGCCCAGATGAGGTGTGGACAGCAATATAAAGGAACTCCTCTCCGGCCCTGTGAGAGGTGGGAGGGAGCAGAGAGAGAGAGACCAGGATGACCTTTGGCGTTCTGGAAGGACAACGGGGGTTAAGGGGAAAGTGAGGATGTCTGTTAGAGGGGGAGACAGAGCTTAATTTCCAGTTCTAGTTTTCTGATCACAGATCTCATTCTCCAAGGAATGCTGTGTTGAATACCGAGTAAGCTGAGAGCCGCCCGGCAGCCTGGGGCTGCCAGGGAGAAGAAGCACCGACTCCTGGGAGATGAGAGACGCCAAGTGCTCTCGGCACTGTGTGGGGCTCCGAGGCTTGGGGCGGGGAGTGTGCTCTTGGGCTTGCTCTTTCTCTGTTTCTTGGGCCGCACCAGTGGTGCTCAGGGCGGGCTTCTGGCTCTGCACTCAGGGCTCACTGCTGAAGGCTCAGGAGACCATGTTCAACCATAGGGATTAAAGCGGGTCAGAGCGTGTAGGGCAGGTGCCTTGCCCCTGCGCTGCTGTTCTGGCCTCCAGCTTTTATTCGTGGACGTGTCTTGTGATCTGGACTTGTGTGCTCTCTTCAGAGAATCCTCTTCTGTGGGCGAGGCTGCTGAGGAGATCTGTGGCGCTCTTTTATTGAAAAACAAAGGTGACATTGAAGTCACAAGAGCGACGAATTTTGGAACACTTAATGAAGGTGGCAGTAAGAATATGGTGATCTGGATAGAGTAAGTTTCACTAGTTTACACTGAAGAACTTTAGAAGTGCCTCTTTATCGTTATCCACCTTCTTTCCCTTCTGAGTTGTGGTGTCCAGGGCTTGCCCTGAAGCCTGATTCTCCTGCTTGGAGGCTGCGCTCGGGCTCTGCTGCTCAGGGAAGTCTGCGCTGCTTCACTTGCACTCTCCAGTGTCTCGGTTTCCCGTAGGAAAATCTGTTGTTGTTTTTATTGTAGGGCCATGCCCAGAACTACTGAGGAGTCATTCCTGACTCTAAGCTTAGAAATCACTCCTGGATGGGGCCGGAGGCGATAGCCCAGCAGGTAGAGCGTTTGCCTTGCACGCGGCTGGCCCGTGCCAGCCTGGGTTCGATCCCCGGCATCCCATTGGTCCCCCGAGCACCGCCAGGAGTAATTCCTGAGTGCAGAGCCAGGAGTAACCCCTGAGCATCGCCGGGTGTGACCCAAAAAGAAAAAGAAAAGAAAAGAAAAATCACTCCTGGTGGGCTTGGGGGGACCTTCTGGGAGGCTGGGGGATTAGGCCTTGGTCCGCTGCTCACAAGATAGAGCCTGCCCACAGTACAATTTCTTGGCCTCTTCTTTTTTTTTTTTTTTTTTTTTTTTTTTGCTTTTTGGGTCACACCCGGCAATGCTCAGGGGTTTCTCCTGGCTCTGCACTCAGGAATCACTCCTGGCAGTGCTCGGGGACCATATGGGATGCCGGGGATCGAACCCGCATGGGCCGGCCGGCGTGCAAGGCAAACGCCCTCCCCACTGGGCTATCGCTCCGGCCCTCCGGCCTCTTCTTAAGAAAATCTTGGTGTTTTTGCCCACTAGCCTTTCTGCAATTTATGGTCATAAAGGTGGTTGCAGTCCCTGTTCATCACTTAGAGGGAAGCGTACGTTTGATGACTAAAGTCTTCGTGTTTTATGGTTTTAACTTGGGAGATTTTGTTCATGGCCGAGTTTCCTTTTCCAGAAATAAAGGAGCAGTTCCTCAGAACTTAATCAGCTGCAAGCTGGCCGGCTGGGATAAAGCTGGACAGTTCAGATTCCAGACGCTGAGTGAAGAGGAGACCTCTGCGATGGTTTCTCTGGCCTCTGTCCCTGAGAAGGTGACCTTTCCAGACCAAACGGTTGGTTCGCCACATCAAGATCAAACCCAGCGATCGTTGGAGAATGGCTCAGTGTCCACCGGAGAGACCTCTCCAGGTAGGCAGTTGTCGGGTTGGACTGCAGAGTGGTCTTCTTCCGTGTGGCCAGTTGGACAGGTTGACCTGCGCTGCTGCTGGAGGGTACTGGGCTAGGTGGTGGGGGCCAGAACCCTCTAGCTGCTGCGGTGCTTTATGCTGGGAGCATGCTGGCTCTGCCCTTCTCTGGGTTTGGAGCTAGTGGGAATAATCAAACTAGTCTGGCACGTGACCAGGCGTGCTCTCTAGGTGGCCATGTCCTGCGAAAACTGGAAAGTCTGCCTGGGTATCCCAGGTGAGGTTGTGAGCGACAACCGTGACCTATCGTCCTCCCCTGTTTCTCATGGCCTCTTCTCTCTTGTGGGATGTTTTAAGGCTCCCTCTGATGTGTGTTGGGGGGGTGTGTGTGTGTACTGACATACTGACAGTGCGTCATTACCTCTGGGCTTACTGGGAACCTGAATTCATAACAGACTGTCCCCATCAAGGAGGAGGAGGGGGCACAGCAGAGCAACAGCAGGCGACAGAGACGGATCCTGTGGGACTCATCCCTCCAGGTGGAAAAACCTTGGTCGTGGTTATATGTGAGGCAAAGTACGTTGCTGGAAGGTTTGGAGTGAGTTTATTTCTGGGACATTGTATACTCTTTAGTTACTTGTGTGGGTTGAATGTTCTAGGAGAGATGGGTAATTCTCATGAAGGGGCCTGGGATAGATAGGATGCCTAGAGGGAACTGACCTCAGGAGGTGGCTCCCCTTCACTCGGCCTCTTGACTTGGGGGCATCTGTGAGCAAGGTTTGCTCTGGCACTTCACGGGAGGTGGTGGCCCCTCTCACACCTCCCTCCCGACCTCCCTTCCCTGCGCATGCTGCGGCCCACCTGGCGGGCAGGGGTCACTGCCCTCCCCCTGCAGTCCTTTAGCTGTCTGAGTCCGTGTCCTGGTCACAGTAACTGGCTGCCCATGGAGCAGAGTCCTTTACTACTGTTTCGTTTCTTTGCTTTTTGGGTCACACCCGGCAATGCTCGGAAGTGTTCCTGGCTCTGTGTTCAGGAGTTACTCCTGGCAGTGCTGGGAGGACTATATGGGATATCGGGATGGAACCTGGGTTGACCACATGCAAGGCAAACAACCCTACCCGCTGTGCTATCGCTCTGGCCCCAGAGGAGTCCTTTTAAAGGCAGTAATCAGGCTGGAGCGATGGTCCAGCGGGTAGAGCGTTGCCTTGCACACGACCGGCCTGTGCCGGCCCGGGTTCAATCCCCAGCATCCACATGGTCCCCCAGGCACCGCCAGGAGTAATTTCTGAGTGCAGAGCCAGGAGAAACCCCTGAGCATTGCCGGGTGTGACCCCAAAAAGCAAAAAAGTAATAATAATAATAATAATAATAATAATAATAATAATAATAATAATAATAAAATAAAATGAAGGCAGGAATCGGGCAGAGGTGGGTGGGGAGGTAGTCAGCACTCGTGAATTGGTCTTGGGAAGCAGTGCCTTTGCTTAGTTTAGAAAGGCTGTCCCTTGCCCTGCTGGAGAGCGCTGCAAGGTGCGGACTGCGGGTGGCGCTCTTACCTCCTTACATGTTCAAAGGAAATCGGGTTGAGCTGTCATGCTGGTGCCTGAAAGCAGACTGTGTCGTTTTCAAGGAATTCTGGCCGCTGCAAGGAGCTGCTCCTGCTCTGCTTCTCCAAGTTCATCATTGGGCGCTTCCTTGAAGTGAATGTTGTCAGTGGGGAGGAGGCCCTGATTGCTGTCCGAGAGCCATTTTCCTGGAAGAAGTCCAGAAGCTCCCAAACAGTCCCATCCACAAAAACCACAGTTGTGGTGACCACCCAGAAAAGGTACCACGGGAGGGAGGGCGCCTCGCTGTGCCCCTGGAGCTGAGAGGCCTGTGGGCTCACTGGTGAGGTGAGGGGAGGGCCGCGCGCGCAGAGGCCACACGTGTCCACATTGTCATGAGCTACGGTAGGTTTTCAAAAAATTGCTCTCGGTACAAGCCCCAGCCAGGCCAGAAGCTCAGGTATTTATTGTTCTGTTTATGGTAGGGGTGAGGTTCCACACCGGGTAGTGCTCAGAAGTTACTCCCTAGCTCTGTGCTCAGGGATCTCCCTTGGTGGTGCTCAGGGGACCATATTGGGGCCAGGGATTGGACCTGGGTCAGCCCCTGCAGGGTTAGCCCCCTGCCTCTGTGCTGTGGCTCCGGCCCACTCAGGTGCTGGTTTTAACAAGTAAGCACCTCTGGGCTTTCTAGTGGGAAGGGTCAAGTAAGTGCTTCTGGCACAGAATGCCCAGAGGGAAGAGCCCACCTCAAGTGTCCATTTCGCTTCCCAGGAACTCACGGCGGCAGCTTCCAAGTTTTCTTCCGCAGTATCCAATACCTGATAGACTTAAAAAATGTGTGGAGCAAAAGATCGATATTCTGACCTTCCAGCCGTTACTGGCCGAGGTGGGTGTCTGCGCTCTGGAGCCTCTGGCTCGGCCTCCCCCAACCGTCAGCACTTGCTCCCCGTTGAGGCTGCCTGCAGAAAGGCAGAGGAGGAGAGGGCCAAGTCCCGGGTGCTCTAGTCGGAGTGTGGCCCTGTTTGGTTGGTCACGGCCACAGTCCCTGCTTGGTGCTTTCCACTCCTGGTCACTTGAGATGGACAGGAGCACCCTCCAGCCAAAGAAGATGAGGTTTGCTGGCTCACCCGCCCTCCTGCCGTAAGCTCTGCTCTTGCTTCTCCAGTCTCGGATCCGTTTGTGCGTCATGAAAAGTCTCCTTTGGTCTCTGTTCAAGACCTGACTAGGCCGGGACCTGGAGAGAGGGAAGGCAGGGCCTAGTGTGCCGGCTGCTGAGCTTCCTGCAGAGGTTTCTCCTTAAGCCCAAAGTAGGGCCCAGCTGACCTTTGCGGCGCTTACTGGGATTGCAAAATGCTCCTTTTGCAGTCACCGATTAGGCCTTTAGAGAAAAGAGGTTTATGTCTGTTTTGTGTTATTACAGGTCTTGCTTATATTGAGGCCGAGGAGGTGGGAATCTAGGGTGGACTCTTTATTGCTCATCTTTTTTTTTTTTGGGGGGGCACACTCTGTAATGCTCAGGGGTTACTCCTGGCTCTTCGCTCAGGAATTACTCCCGGTGGTGTTGGGGGACCATATATATATATATATATATATATATTTTTTTCTTTTTTTTTGGGTCACACCCAGCGATGCTCAGGGGTTTCTCCTGACTCTGCACTCAGGAATCACTCCTGGCGGTGCTCGGGGGCCCATATGGGATGCCGGGGATTGAGTGCAAGGCAAACACCCTACCCGCTGGGCTATCTATCGCTCAGGCCCTGCTTCATCTAAATCTTAAGAATGGAAAGAGAGAAGGAACAAGGGGAAAAAAGAGACCAGTCAGTGACCTAACACCCAGTTTCTTACTCTTTTCCTATTGTCCAACCTCCTGCTGTTTCCTTTAGTGGCCCCTGTCCTGCCACTCTAGCCCCTACTCTTGTGCTGCTAGCCTCAAGGTATGCTGTTTTCACCCATGGCCCCCTGGGAGTGTTTGGGGGTTTAAGAGGAAGCAAGACCCCCAGCTGAGAAATCTTGATCTAATTCAACCAGGATTGGGGCCAGAGAGTACGATGGATAGGGCATGCCTTTCCTTCCACGCACGTGACTGACCTGCCTTGAAGGTTCCTGACACTCCCCATAGCCATCCAAGCTCTGCCAAAGTGGTCCCTGAGTGCAGAGCTAGCAGTCTGCCCTGAGTACTGCCTGGCGGCCAGGATCAAAAGGAACACCCACCAGGATCTGTAGAGCTCAGGAGTCCGGAGAAGGCCCTGGCCTGCTCCTGTGCGTGTTGTTGGCTTTATCGGGACTTTCCATTTGCGGTGATACCCGGTGTCAGAGCTTTAGGTTGGCGTTGTTCTCCCAGAGAAACCAGCTGTCAGGCTCCAGGGAGCTGTCGTCTGTTGTATGGGCTCAGTCTTTCTGCACTTCGGAAGCTCTGTCACAGCAGCGTGACCTCTCCTGCTAACTCAGCCACTGGGTCCTTTCTGTGGCTGGCTGTGAAGACGAGGTTCTTCCTCCTCATAGGTGTTGGTTTCTGCTTTTTTTCCTAGCCTGGGAATCTCTGGCCAGTTGCCAAACTTTATGCATTTTTTAAAAATGTTTTATTATACCACCGTTAGATATATAGTTACAAGATGTTCATGTTTGAATTTTGGTTCTACAGTGTTCCAACACCCATCCCTCCACCCCTGCCCATCTCCCATCACCAGTGTCCCCACCTCCCTCCCCCTTCCCCCAGCCTGCCTCCATGGCAGGTTCTTCATCTCCTTCCTTTCTCTCTCTCTCCCTCTTGCTTCCCTTTCTTACACATTGTAGATTGTAATATATTCTAGAACATGATTGGTTCCACTAGTTTGATGTACCAGGTCCGGACCATGAAATTGGTGACTAATATGGTGAGCGAGTCTCATCCGGCTGCTTCTGAGGCCCTACAGAGGTGATGGGCCAACACCCAAAACCCATCTTGCCTGCTGGGAGCCTCATGGTCAGCTGAGCTAGGGGAGAGCCGGATGGCAGCTCTCCCCCATGCGTCTGAGTCTCTGCATTATGGCCGAGAGCCCTGAGGCAGTTCGTGGGTGGGGCCACCAGGACTTCGGGAAGGGTCAGAAAGGGGAAGGAGGACCCCAGCTCCATCTCCAGGAACACCTGGTGACTTCCGCCTCCGAGAGCCGCCTACCTGGGCTTGAACTTGGCTGCTCTGAGCTGGCCTTGAGATCAGTGTCTCTCTTGCATGGGTTCTGATGAGCTGTGGGGTCGGACTGTGATAATGGCGGCTATTCTGGTGAGCAAATCTCATCTGGCTGTGTCCGAGTCCCTACAGAGGTGATGGGCCCACTCCCAAAACCCATCTTGCCTCCTGGGAGCCTCATGGTCAGGGAGATCCGGGTGGCAGCTCCCCGTGCGTCTGAGTCAGCGTCCAGGAACATACTTTGATTTCTCTCTGACCAGTGTTCAGGGATGGCTCAGAAAACCTGAAATTCCTCAGCCCTCTGGGTGTGCCCCTCAGAGTAGAGAACTCTGGGCTTCTTGACTTGCGCTTGGGCAGAGCCTGAAGACTCAGCGCAGGCAGATAGTGAGTGCTCAGAGAGGGCACGCGTGAGCTGCTCCATTCACGGTCTCCCTGTCTGTGGCGGCCAGTGTGTGGCACTTACCGTTTGCTGTTTCTGGCCACTAGGATGGTCAGTGAGTCTGGGGTGTGTGCCATCTGCTCTCAGGGACTTGCTGGTTCCTTTTAGCTTCTGAACATGAGCAACTATAAAGAGAAGTTCTCAACATTGCTGTGGCTCGAAGAGATTCACGCGGAGATGGAGCTGAAGGAGTACAACATGAGCGGGGTCACCCTGAAGAAGAATGGGGGGCTGCTGGTGCTGGAGGTCCCGGGGCTGGCGAAAGTCGACCCTCTCTGTATGCAGGTGGGTCAGGGCCGCATGTCGCTGATAGGCGAGAACCAGACTTGGAACAGAGCCTTGGTCCATGAAAGATGTCGGTCCCGGCAGCACTGCGCCGACAGCATTCACTTCTCCTCCCTTGGGTTTGGATTGCGCTGGTTGTCGGTCAAGCCTGGTCACCTGCCAGGGCCGCTTCAGTCTGCTTTTCTGTGGCACTGACGTTCTGAAGCAGCCGCCCGGGGGCAGTGTCCGTCTCTGTCCACCTCTTTACGGATTTATTTATTTAGGCCTTTTTGGGTCACACCTGGTGATGGTCAGGGTTACTCCTGGCTCTACATTCAGGAATTACTCCTGCTAGTGCTCAGGGGACTATATGGGATGCCAGGGATCGAACCTGGGTCAGCCACGTGCATGGCAAACACGCTTCTTGCTGTACTATTGCTCTGGCCTCTGAGTCACCCTCTTTAAAGTGATCCTGTGGCTGGTAAGGCACTTGCCTTGTTGGGTCCCTGAGCACTGCTCGCTGTGGCCCAGAACCGGAATAGAAGAGTGGCTTAGCTGTAGGCAGCAGGACTCTGTGGGTGCCATCTCACGGGTGGTGATGCATTTCCTCACCAGGTGACAAGCTGATTCTGAAAACCCAAGAGTACAACGGGCATGTCATCGAGTACATTGGCTACGTGATTGAGGTAAGAGCTCACTTGAGGTGTCAACAGGGGCGTTACTCCCTGGGGATGATACCAGGATGTTTACGAATGAAGGGACCTTTGAACAGTTCAGATGCGTGAAGGGAACCTACTTCCTGAACCTGAATCTGAAAGAAAAGGCTTCAGAGTGAGGTGGCTGGTGGAGAGGTGAGGAAGGAAGAACTATGCTGTGGAGAGCCCCTTGAAACAGTGTTACCTCACCAGATTTAACTATTCTAAAAGAATCTATTGCCATATAAGATACTTTCTTTTTAAGTTCTTAGAAGTTAGGGTTGCATTTGGCTACACCTGGGCATTCGAAGAGTCTCAGGAGAGACAGTTCTGGGCACAGCTTGAGGGTTTGTGTGGGGTGTTGGCAGCACGTCCTTCAGAGTCTGACGTGTGCCTGAGGAAGGTGGCGCAGTACTGTGGGGGCACTGCCAGGGAGCAGCGAGGTGGTCTGGGTCTGCACCCCTCTGCCGCTCCGCTCGGGACGTGCCTTTTCCTAGGAGAAGCACCTGGAGGTGTAGAGAGGGCTCAGAGCACAGGGCTGAGATCTGTGTTGCTTCCAGCATGCGGAAGGAAGGAGGCAGTTGGACAGGTGCCCCCCAGACAGAGCCTCAGTTACCATGGCAGGGAACTTGGTGCCCTCGCAGAGGAGGAGGGGCTTTGGCTGCTAGACAGTTTTGGCAGGACAAACCTGTGGGATGTGGGCAGGACAGCTCAGCACCTCTGCGGGAGCCGGAGGCGGAGGCTTGGTTGGGTTTGAGACTGGTGGTTAGCTCCTGGACTCAGGAGGGTGCCTGGCACCCGCTGCTGCTGCGCTCACAGGGAAGGGCAGGTGGGTTGGGTCAGAGTCTCCTGACCTCTGCCGTGGGGGCTCTCAGCAGATATCAGTGCCTGTAGGTTCCGGGTGGGCCATCGCAGCTCGACTTAGCGGGGACAGGAGTCGCTTCTAGGGCTGAGCTGGGCTTGGCCAGCCAACCTGTATCGTGGGACATGGTCAGGTGTTGGGGAGCCGCCGGGGTCCCCAACAGTGTCGGGGCAGAAGTTCTCTTCTACCTCCAAGGACACCGGAGAATGGATGAAAACTCACGAGTCCGGCGCCATTTCAAAAAGGCTTTTAATAGTACAAAAGCTCTTCCACAGCACTCCAATATAATGAACAAACTCTAGCTCTGGTCCTAACTTAGACCATACAAAAGAGCCTAAACTCCCACCAAAGAGAGAGGATCTCACCCGAGATGAGTCCTACCCAGAAAAAGGAGCAAAAGGCCAAAGAGCAAAAAAGCCAAGAGCCAAAAGCCAAAAGCAAAAGGCCGAGGAGCCAAAATCCAAAAAGCCAAAAGCCAAAAGGGCCTCAAGTCAGTCCCCTTATATACACCAAAGTAATCCAGGGAGAGACAGACATGGGGCAGACTGCTACTTGCTCTCCCTGTGCCCAGCCACTCACAAGGCGCCCAGGAGGGGATGGCGGGTTCTAGCCCTGGCCCGCCACTCCAGCAGAGCCTTGCAACAAGCCAGAATACCCCCCCACTCCACGAGGGGCCTCCATTTTCCACATCCAGACTTCTCTCTCGTCAGAACTCCACCCAGCAGACCAGCCTATCACACCCGGCTCGCGTGCAAGCGGCGCGCGGTTCATCAATAAATGCTGGACTTAGAGATGACTACAAGAGTATGCTACCTACGGCAGAGCCTGGCAAGCTTCCCGTGTTGTATTTGATATGCCAGATACCAGTAACAATTATAGACCTCATTCCGGAATGGATTGAGGCTCTTTATGTTCCTGGAGCAAGCAGATGCCCTTGGGCTCTACTAGCCTGAGACAGGACATATGGAGATGTTACTGGGGCCCGCTCGAGCAAATCGATGATGAACGGGAAGACAGTGATACAGAGACAGTGAGACAGTGAATCCAGGGAGGGTCGTGTCAACAAAGAACTCTAAACAGAGTATAGTGCCACACCCTATTGCAGGTATAAACAAAGGTTATGCCAAGGACTAATCCTGAGATTATCTCTTATGTAAAACACTGGAGAGAGGGGGCTGGTATAAAGTAATACATCTTAATTTCATGAGCTTCATGTAATCTAGATGGTCCTTCTTATTATCTGCACCAGGGTGATTCTGAGTATCTTGTTCTCGTATACTGAAAGGTTCACACTTGCCTGCTTAGAGCAAACTAGTATGATCCTTCCTATAGTCTTCCTATAGTCTCAACGTAGCCAGGGTGGCAGTCTCCTGGTAAATTCTAACTGTCCCACGCTGGGTGCAGTGGGTATAAAGAGGAGCTGTGCCCAATGTAGAAAACATAGAAGTCTTAGTAGATGTATAAGTCAGAAGTTATTCAATCAAGGTGACTTCTGTAACTGCCACACCCTCTAGCAGTGTTTACATAGAAGAGAGGTCTCATTAGAATGAACCTTGGCTTAAATAGATTAAGCTGGGAGTGGGCAAAACAACAAAGCTCCCAGGTTAGCTAAACCTGTCCTCCAACAGTCAGGGTCAAGGTCAGGTTCAAGGTCCATTCCAGGCAGCTCAAGGCAGTGTTTGCTCCTGGGTTCCTGCAAGACCATCTCGTGCGAGTGGGATGGAGCTGCCGCTGCTTTGCAGCTCCCGGGACTGGGAAGGAGCCGGCCCTTGACTGCCCAGACACCCCTCGGGCGGGAGCAGTTTGCGGCCTTGCCTGCTCCTCTCACTGCAGGGTCAGTCCAGGGACTGAGCTTCAGGCACCAGTCACATGACTGTAGGTAGAATTGCCGGGCCCAGAAGCCAGTGAAGGAAGCGCAGACACCTCAGGGAGGACCTTCCGGTTAAGTGAAGGGGCAGCGCCCAGCACGGGGACCTGCTGTCCTCTCCTTGGGACGGTCCCTATGGAGAGCCGTGAGGGAGGCTCAGACATCTCCTCCTCCGCCGTCTGAATTTGGCCAGTCCGGAGGTGTGCGGTGCTGTGGAGGCCTCAGGGTCTCAGCGGACAGACAGTGCTGGACAGAGGAGAGTCAGTGAATGCTGATTGAGTTGCAGTCGCTTTTGCTGTCCTGTGATGGCCTCCCGGTTCCTACACTCGCCGGACCGGTTCTAAGGGGTGTAGCGATCACCCTGAGGCTTGGCCTTCACTCTGCCTGCTCAGGCCCGCCGGGTGCTGTCCTGTCCCCAGCCCCCTTTCCCCATGAGAGACTTGGGGGTTTATAAATGCACTGTCTGTCCTACTGGTCTCGAGCTGCTGCTGCTGATGCTCTCCCCGTGCTGCTCTCCCCGTGCTGCTCTCCCCGTGCTGCTCTCCCCGTGCTGCTCTCCCCGTGCTGCTCTCCCGTGCTGCTCTCCCCGTGCTGCTCTCCCCGTGCTGCTCTCACCACCCTGCTCTCCCCGTGCTGCTCTCCCCGTGCTGCTCTCACCACCCTGCTCTCACCACCCTGCTCTCACCACCCTGCTCTCCCCGCGCTGCTCTCCCGCGCTGCTCTCCCGCGCTGCTCTCCCGCGCTGCTCTCACCGTCCTGCTCTCACCGTCCTGCTCTCACCGTCCTGCTCTCACCGTCCTGCTCTCCCCGCGCTGCTCTCCCGCGCTGCTCTCCCCGTGCTGCTCTCCCCGTGCTGCTCTCACCGTCCTGCTCTCACCGCCCTGCTCTCACCGTCCTGCTCTCACCGCGCTGCCCTCTCCGCCCCTGCTCTCACCATCCTGCTCTCACCGTGCTGCTCTCACCGTGCTGCTCTCACCGTGCTGCCCTCACCGCCCTGCTCTCACCGTCCTGCCCTCACTGTGCTGCCCTCACGGTCCTCGTCTCACCGCCCTGCTCTCACCGCCCTGCTCTCACCGCCCTGCTCTCACCGCACTGCTCTCACGGTCCTCGTCTCACCGTCCTGCTCTCACCGCCCTGCTCTCACCGCTGCTCTCACCGCTGCCCTCACCGCCCTGCCCTCACCGCGCTGCCCTCACCGCCCTGCTCTCACCGCCCTGCTCTCACCGTCCTGCTCTCACGGTCCTGCTCTCACCGTCCTGCTCTCACTGTCCTGCTCTCACCGCCCTGCTCTCACCGCTGCCCTCACCGCCCTGCTCTCACCGCTGCTCTCACGGTCCTGCTCTCACGGTCCTGCTCTCACCGCCCTGCTCTCACCGCTGCCCTCACCGCCCCTGCTCTCACCGCGCTGCTCTCACGGTCCTGCTCTCACGGTCCTGCTCTCACCGCCCTGCTCTCACTGTCCTGCTCTCACTGTGCTGCCCTCACCGTCCGTTGCATATGAGGCTTTCTGGGTTTTTGTAAATTACCATTAGTACATCATGGTTCCAGGTGCGGATCTGTGGCTTCCTCATTGCTGATCCAGCTCCAGTCGTAGCGCTGCTGGAAACATTCTTGGTGGGTCTCTGGGAAGCCTGAGTCTGGCGGGGCCTGCTTCTTCCAGGGAGGCGCTGTCAGCACTGTGGAGCATGGATGCCTCGAGGCCCAGCTCCCTCACTTTCACTTTTTCTGTTGGTGCGTGCGTGTGCGTGCATGTGCGAGCACGCCGCGTGTGTGTGTGTGTGTGTGTTGTTAGGGGGGAGGGGTTGGGGGGCTCCCTGTTTCTCCTCCTGTTTCCTCAGGCAATCCTCAGGATTACTTGGCTGGAAGGTGCAAGGCACCTGTTGCCTTTACTATTTTAGAGCACCTGACGAGGAGTTGAGTCGCTCTGTGGTGCTGCTCACTGGCAGCACAGGCCTGTGCACCCGTCTGAGGAGCGCAGGGTTTGGTGTCTGGGCACTCGCTGCCACTTGGAGACCGCAGCTCCTCATTTGGGTGATACGATGAAATGATGATTTCATCTGTTCTGATCAGACATCTTTGCTCACGTGTAAGTACCAGGTTTACTTCAGATGTGTAAAGTGGAGCCAGAGAGAGGCTCAGGGGCTCGGGTTCTTGCCTTGCATGAGGCAACCCTGTATTTGATTCCCAGCATTACCGTGGCCTGAGCCCACCCCGATTGATCCCTGAGCCTGTACAGTGCCAGGACTAGGCACTGAGCAAAGCTGTGTATGGCCCCAAAGGGGAAAAAAAACTGTAAAAGGAATTTTTTAATTTTTTTTTCTTTTTTGGGTCACACCCGGCGACATTCAGGGGTTACTCCTGGCTCTGCGCTCAGGAATTACTCCTGGCGGTGCTCAGGACCATATGGGACGCCTGGGGATTGAACCCGGGCCGGCATGGGCCGGCTGCGTGCAGGGCAAATGCCCTACCTGCTGGGCTATCGCTCCAGCCTCTGTAAAAGGAATTTTTAAAAATGTGTTGCTATAGATTATTTCCCAAGAAATTGAGGCTAAAGTTTGGAAATTCAGTTGTTTTGTTTTTAGATTCACGAAGAAGATGTAACTCTTAAAGTAAATCCAGAATTTGAAGCGCGCATACAACTTTGAGCCTATGGACGTGGAATTCACCTACAACAGGTAATTCACATGTAACAGGAATTCCTAGGGTCAGTCTGTGCCAGGGTATTTTGAGTGATGGTAGGAGAGGCCTAGGGCAGGTTGCCTGCTCACGGCTATGAGGGGCCTCTGTGTTGTCGTCTTTGAGTGTGCTCTCTGTGTGTGAGCTAAGAGTGGGCTCTGGCGTGTTTGGGCCGTAAGTGGCTCTGGCGTGTTTGGGCCGTAGTGGGCTCTGGGCGTGTTTGGGCCGTAAGTGGCTCTGGCGTGTTTGGGTCGTAAGTGACTCTGACGTGTTTTGGGCCGTAAGTGGCTCTGGCGTGTTTGGGCCGTAAGTGACTCTGGCGTGTTTGGGCCATAAGTGGCTGTGGCGTGTTTGGGTCGTAAGTGGCTCTGGCGTGTTTGGGTCGTAAGTGGCTCTGGTGTGTTTGGGCCGTAAGTGGCTCTGGCGTGTTTGGGCCATAAGTGGCTCTGGCGTGTTTGGGCTGTAAGTGGGCTCTGGCGTGTTTGGGCCATAAGTGGCTCTGGCGTGTTTGGGCCGTAAGTGGGCTCTGGCGTGTTTGGGCCGTAAGTGGGCTCTGGCGTGTTTGGGCCGTAAGTGGCTCTGGCGTGTTTGGGCCGTAAGTGGGCTCTGGCGTGTTTGGGCCGTAAGTGGGCTCTGGCGTGTTTGAGCCGTAAGTGGGCTCTGGCGTGTTTGGGTCGTAAGTGGGCTCTGGCGTGTTTGGGTCGTAAGTGGCTCTGGCGTGTTTGGGTCGTAAGTGGCTCTGGCGTGTTTGGGCCATAAGTGGCTCTGGCGTGTTTGGGCCGTGAGTGGGCTCTGGCGTGTTTGGGCCGTAAGTGGCTCTGGCGTGTTTGGGCCGTAAGTGGGCTCTGGCGTGTTTGGGCCGTAAGTGGGCTCTGGCGTGTTTGGGCCGTAAAGTGGGCTCTGGCTTGTTTGGGCCGTAAGTGGCTCTGGCGTGTTTGGGCCGTAAGTGGGCTCTGGCGTGTTTGGGCCGTAAGTGGGCTCTGGCGTGTTTGGGCCGTAAGTGGGCTCTGGCGTGTTTGGGCCGTAAGTGGGCTCTGGCGTGTTTGGGCCGTAAGTGGCTCTGGCGTGTTTGGGCCGTAAGTGGGCTCTGGCGTGTTTGGGCCGTAAGTGGGCTCTGGTGTCTTTGCGTGCTTATGCTCATCATTTCATTACCAGGCGTTAATTGAGATATTTCAGTGCTGGAGGGATGGCACAAAGGACTGTATGTGCTCTGCATGCATGAGACCTGGGTTCAAGCCCCAGCTCTACATGGGAGTAGCCACAGCACTGCCTAGCGTAGCTCCAGTCCTCTCCCCAAGATAGAGAATGGCCAACACTTTGGTGTCTGTTCTGTCTTGATCCTCAAGTGGGTGAGTTTTTGTTATTCTATGTTTATTTTTTATTGAACACAGGAAGGAGAGCCAAACAGGGAGAGTGCTCTCTGACCACATCAGGAGAGAGGGGTGCAGTGAGCAGGCAAGGGTTTGGGGAGCCCGGGGTCTTGAGATGGTGACCCAGGTTTGGGGAGCCCGGGGTCTTGAGATGGTGACTCAGGTTTGTGGGTTTGCTGGTTTTTTTTTTTTTTTTGAGTCACATCCGGCAATGCTCAGGGGGTTCCTCCTGGCTCTGCACTCAGGAATTACTCCTGGCGGTGCTCAGGGGACCATATGGGACGCCGGGATTGAACCCTGGCCGGCACAGGCCGGCCGCGTGCAAGGCAAACGCCCTACCCGCTGGGTTATCCTCCGGCCCCTGTGGGTTTGCTGTTTGAAGGCTGTGGTCTCCTCACTGCACACAAGTTCCTCACTTGTGCTTGGAGCTTTGGTATTTTGTTGTATCCAACATGGCATTTTATTTTTTCTTTTTATTCCCTTTTTACATTTTTTTGTTTTGTTTTCAGAACATTTCAGGAGAGTGAAGCTTAAATAGGTTGCATTAATTATTCCTGGTGCTTATATTTGGGGGAGGGGCTCATTTTACTTTTTGCATATTATGTGCTAAAATAAGTATTCCCAGGGCCAGAGCAATAGTCCAGCGGGTAGGGCGTTTGCCTTGCACACGGCTGGCCCATGCCGCCCCTGGATTCGATCCCCAGCATCCCATATGGTCCCCGAGCACCGCCAGGAGTAATTCCTGAGCGCAGAGCCAGGAGTAACCCTGAGCATTGCTGGGTGTGACCCAAAATCAAAAATAAATAAAAAAATAAAATAAAGTAAGTATTCCCAGAAAGGAGGAAATGACTGTTGTGATAACTGGAATGCTTCTAGCTTTCTAAAATGAAGCTACTAACTCTGAAATGTTTAATAGGACAAACACCGTGAAGTGACTGCGTGGCCTCAGCCTGCCTGATCAGAGTTTCCCATAAGTTGTCCTTAGGACCGCAGCCTCACACGGCTGCTGTGACGATACCCGGCCTTGCTCCTGTCGCTCTCCCTCAGCTCTTGGGTTTTCTTTCTGGCAGGACCACAAGCAGACGGTGTCACTTTGCACTTGAACAAGTCATCCACTTAGGTGTAAAAGGTACTATTTTCGTGAAATGTCTGTTACATTTTGGGGAATATTTTTATAAGCTGCATGTAAAATTTTGTAAGATAGAGTCCTCACCTGATTACTTAAAGTAGAACTGTCAGACAATATGGTTCTGTTTCTTCTGGAAGATGTTAGTGTTTCCTCATGATTTCAGTTGTATAAAATGGCATTCTGAAATCACGGACAGGAAGTGCTCTGCCCTCCGCCTTCCCCCTCTCAGAGCACGCTGCTGACACCTGGCCTATGTATGGCCCTTCTCATACTCTAGTATGAGATAGCAGAGAGGGTGGGCAGGCTTTGACTATCCGCCCCTGGTCGGGAGCCTTTGTGGCTTCTGTTGGTAGGTTTGAGCTTTTCGGTAACTAGCCTTCGTGCCTTCTCTTGTTTTCCAGTGCTGTTTCCAGATGAGATCGTTTTGCAGTCTCCCCAAGTGACAGGGACTTGGAACTTTGCTCAGGACACTAAAAGCGATGGACAGTTCAGCACAAAGGTACCACTGTGATGGCTTTGAGATTTTTATTAGGTGATAGATTTTCTCTCAGTTCACCAGCATCTCACAGATAACTTACTGTCATGACACAAACTGAAATATCTACAAACTAGGTTCAGTGTAAAGTGGGTATATAGTCTATATACGCAGGGTATATGCATATGTGGTCTGTAGACACATACGTGTGTATGCGTGTATGTAGAGAGACAGGGAGGGGGTCTCTGATGGTCCTGATGTAGTAAATGGAAAACAGGATATGGTTTTGATGTATGAATTCATGTTGTTATTTAAAAATTAGGTGCTTTTTTTTTTTTGAGGGGGTCAGAGTGATAGTACAATGGATAGGGCATTTGCCTTGCAGTGGCCAACCCGTGTTCAATCCCCAGCATCCCATATGGCCTCTGAGCATCGCCAGGAGTAATTCCTGAGTGCAGAGCCAGGGAGTAACCCCTGAGCATCGCTGGGTGTAACCCCCCAAAAAATTTTTAAAAATCATGTGTTTTTATACAGACTCAAGACTCTCACCATGTGAGGCTGGAGTGATAGTACAGCGGGAGGGCGCTTGTCTTGCATCGCTGGGTGTGACCAAAAAAAAGCAAAAAAAAAAAATTACTCATGGTTTGTGCTCAGGGGACCATCTGGGATGCGGGGATTGAACACTGGTCGGCCACAGGCAAGGGCAAACTCCCTTCCTGCTGTGCTTTCGCTCCAGCCCAGAACCGTCCGCTTTGTGCTGTGTGTCTGGTCTCTGGAAACGTCAGCTCCTTCAGGGAGCAGGGCCGGTACTTCTGCAGCTTTTCCTCTTGTCTCACTCCCTGATCACAGCGAGAGTCTTTGGCCGGCGTCAGGGCCTGAGCAGTGTATTGGGGAAGTTTGCTTTTGACTCTTCAATATGGTGGGTGTGGACCTCCTGAGCACCACTCAGTGAGGCAGGGGAGACATCCAGTGACCTTGGGCCCAGCTGTGCCTGCCTGATGGCAGTCCTACCAGGCCAGTGCTGCTCAGGGACCGAGTGTTACAGGGGATCAAACCTGGGATCTTACATACGCCAGGCATGTGCTTAGTCCTTTGAGCTATCTCACCAGAGTCTTGATGTACTTTTTATATTTTGGGGGTGGCTACACTTGATGGTGTGCGGGGGGCTACTCCCAGCTCTGTGTTTTGGAGATCATATGATGCTGGGAACCAAACCCTGGGCCCCCTGCATGCTGTGTCTGGCCGGCCCTGAGGGCTTGATTTCTTTTCCTTGTGAGGGCGGAGGGGAATCTCGCGAGCAGTCCTCCAGAGGCCAGCGCCCCTCTCGGCCGGCCGGGCTGTGGGTTTATAACAGCCTTACTATCCAAGGTTAAGTTGGTGCTGGGCCTGAAGTGCCGGCATGATCCGGGTCACTCCGGTGGTGCTCGGGGCCACCAGGACCACATTGGGCAGTACTCTGGGGCCTTCAGGGCTACACCTGGAGGTGCTCCTGGAACTAGGAGGTGCTGGGGACCTAATCGGGGTTGGCCACATGCTCAGCATGCTTCCTTACTATGAACTCTCCCAGTCCCTGGAGCGGAACAGCTTTGGTACTCACCCAGGCATTCCACCTGTCAGCCAAAGTGAGATTACTGAGAATGGATTTACCTTTTAACTAAAACAGTAAAATCAATAAGATTACTGCAACGAATAGAGTTTTGACGATTCCTAGCACTAGGTGATGATAGTTGGATCATTTCCTGAGCAGCGGAAACCATGGGTGAGTCATAGCTTCCCCACTTGAAGGTTTCCAGGCCAGGGAGCAGAAAGGGGCCCCAAGCCCCTGGTCTGAGCGGAGAAGACAGTGCTCAGTATCTTTTGAGCAGTGTTTACTGGTGGAGAGCAGAGGGCAGTGTCTGTTGGGACCCTTCCCTTTATCCTCCAGCCGAGCACGCCCTCTCAGAGGGAGGAGTCTGGGAAAGAACCCCAGTGAGAGCGGGGTCGTGCTCACACGTCAGTGCTCACAGCCGAATCGGACACCCTGTGACGCACTGGGTGGTGTGGAGTGTGGAGGTGTCCCCCTTCTTGCGCGCAGTGGGGACTCAGCTGGCAGGTTGGGCGGGGGGGATTAGCTCAGGCTGCTGCCCTCTGAGGGGCACGGGTGTGTCCCAGAGTTCAAGGATGGTTTGGGAGGCATAAAAGTGTAACAGCCAGGACAGAGAGCTAGCACAGCAGCCTAGATGCATGCAGCCCAACCCAGGTTTGCCCCCCCAAACTGCGTCTGTTCCCTGAGCATTGCCAGAAGTGATTCTTAAGCACCTGGGGTGGCCCCATAAAGAATATAGCACCACCAAGGTGTAATTGTATTGGTATCTAGTTACTAGCCTGCATGGAAACAGCTAGTCCTGTGTAGGACAGTTCTGTTTACTGAAAGTGATGCAGCCTCCCGCCATTCACAGTGGCCCCGTTCACACAGATGCTCAGCAGCCGTTGTAACTGCATGTCCAGTACTGAAGAAGACAGGAGGAGGAGGAGTGCCTGGCACACCGAGGGGGCAATGGGCAAGAAAAACGACTGACCTAGAGATCAGTAAGTCCACGTCTGAAAAGGAATTTCAGAATTCACAGGGAGACGGTATACGGTGCTAGAGCAGTCACGAAAACACTGAAATAGAAGCTTAGCTAAAGGGAAAGGACTTCCCTGGGGACACCCAGCACCACTACCGGGTCCACGCGGCCTCACACGTACAGTCAGGCCAAATCTTGCTGGGAGCCACCCTGTGCACTGCTTTGGGGGCCAGTGCGCTGCGGGCATGTAAACCGAGGTAGCGACTGAGGGGAAGATGACTCAGAGAGCTTCAGGACATGCTGGTGTCTAGGGAAGCCAGGCTTCGTCCCTGGCCCTGCGTGGTTCCCCAGACTGCTGTAGGCGCTCGGTGCCCCAGTGCCGCTGGTCCCAGCAGTACCTGCTCCGTTATTGCTAAGCACTTGAGATACAGCCCCCCCCACCCCCCCGAAAAAATATTTTTTTTAACTACTACGGAACAGCAATCTCATGGCTGGGTATTTAGTAGAAAAAAGAAAAAATACCTAACTCAGACCAGGGAGATCGTTCCCAGGGCTGGAGTGCATGCTTGTTGGAACCCCAAGCACCGCTATGTGTGGCCTCAAGCGAAAAGAAGGAAAACAGTAACTCAGGACTTGACCACGTTGTTAATTGTGGCGTTATTGGCAGTAGCCAAGACATGTAGACTAACATAAATAAATCCTTTTTTTTTTTTTTTTTTTTTTTGCTTTTTGGGTCACACCGGCGATGCTCAGGGGGTTACTCCTGGCTCTGCACTCAGGGAATTACTCCTGGCGGTGCTCGGGGGACCATATGGGATGCCGGGATTCGAACCTGGGCCGGCACAGGCCGGCGCGTGCAAGGACAAGCGCCCCTACCCGCTGGGCTATCGCTCCGGCCCCATAAATAAATCCTTTTGCCAGTAATATCCCTACAGCAAAATATAAACGGCTCAATATCCATAATGCATAATTACAGAAGATCCTGTCCAAGGGAACAGAAAAATGTTAATCCATTGATGAAGGAATGGATTAAAAGAAGGTGCACATATATTCAGTGGGTGCTTTCAGCCCTAGGAGGAGGTGCAGTGGGGTGCTTTGATCCCCAGCACAGGATGGTTCTTAAGTGCCACTGGCATGGCATCAAAACAACAGATTTTTAAGTAGTAATATTGGAGTTTTAATAGCATCTTGTTTTTGGGGGTGGGTGTGGGCTGTACTCAGCAGTGCTCAAGGGTCACTCCTGGTGGTGTTCAGGGGGACCATATGAAATGCCACGGAGAGAATCTGGATTGGCCACATGCAAAGCAAACACCCTCTCCCCTTTACTATCTCTCCAGCCCCAATTGCATCATTTTTTGACAGGGAAAAGATTCAGTGAGCTCCCCAGTGGAGCCACTGTTGGGTGAGCTCCTCCCACTTAGATGGGGAAGAGCATGGGGTGGTCTGTGATAGAGGGCATCCCCTCGGGAGTGGGCCTGCTCTGACCTTTGGTGATGGGCCCCAGCATACGTGAGTGGGTGTTGGGGAACACTGAGTACCCGACAAAATCTGCGAGCAGAAACAGGAATCTTGGTGGGACCTCCACTTGTCGGCGTACACTGGGCCCCCGACAAAATCCGGGGAGCAGGGTCAGGGGATTCCCTTTGTGCCCACCCAGGGATGCCAGATGTCAGGGAGCCACTGGGTTCCCACCAATACCAGGGGAGCAGTTCCCTTCTACCTCCAAAGCCAGCGGGGAATGGATGAAAACTCAGGAATCCAGCAGTTTTATTTTATTTTTTTTTTAATTTTTATTATACCACCATGAGACATACAATTACAAAGGTGTTTATAATTGGTTCTTGGTAATACAGTATTCCAGCACCCATCCCTCCACCAGTGCCCCATTTCCACCAACAATGTACCCCCACCCTCCCTCCCACCCCCAGGCTGCCTCAATAGCAGGTAGCCCCATTTCCTCTTTCTCTCTCTGTCTCTGCATCTCTCTCCCTCTTCTTTTACACATTGTGGCTAGCCCTGCAGATATTTAGAGCTTATCACTTAAGTCGCTTTGTGTATATTCAATGGTGAGTTTTAATCTGCCATTACCATTTCCCACATTTAAGTAAAGCACTGGTTTCTATTTATATCCTATTAATGAATGCAGTCATTCTATATCTGTCCTTTTCCTTCTGACTAATTTCACTCAGCATGATAGTCTCCATGTCCATCCATTTGCAGGTAAATTTCATAATTTCGTCTTTTCTGACAACTGCATAGTATTCCATAGTGTAGATGAACCACAGTTTCTTTAGCCAGTCCTCTGTTCTTGGGCATTTAGGTTGTTTCCAGATTCTAGCTATGCTATAGTGAATAAGCGCAGAGATGAACAAAGAAGTACAGATAGTGTTTCTGCTATGTGTTTTCCGGTCTCTCGGGTATATTCCCAGGAGTGCTATTGCTGGATCAAATGGGAGCTCAATATCTAGTTTTCAGAGGAATGCCCATATTGTTTTCCAAAGGGCTAAATCCAGCAGTTTTAAAAGGCTTTACTCTCACAGGTTCTGGTATACAAATCAGTAGCAGGAAAACCCCAGACTTTGGGTTCCCTGCTGGGCCCTGGCCACATGTAGGGTTAGAATCCGGCCAAGATGCTGCTACCATGTATTAAGGCCCAACAGGGCAGAGAGGAGGGAAGGAGAGCAGAGGGAGAAGGCAAAAGGGAAAAGGGAAAAAAAACACGGAAGAAAGCAGGCTACAGCTTTTGTATCCCCGCCCCCATTACACATTACAGACCATCCACACCAACGAAGCAGTTGGGGTCAGTTCCCCTCAGGTAACGTCTCCCCAGTACTTCACTTAGGTCCATTGAGATGTTAACGCTGCCCAGCCAAGATCTGCCGTGGAAGCGCCCTGCAGGGTAGAGTGAGATGCCGTGCCTGCCTCAGGGCATCTGAGATGAGCTGTGTCTCAGAATACAGGGCATGCGTCTGTACCAATGGTCATTCCACAGCCAGGTATATATTTTTCCAAGCCTTCAAAAAATTCTCCTCTTTACTTCATAGTTGTTTTGTAGATTAGCCTTTAGACTTATTAGAGAGCCACGCGCGTGCATGGAGGCAAACAGCATTTCTCTCTGGTCTAATTATTTAGAGATCCAACACAGCCAGGCAAATATACTGGTACGATCTGTCTAGTCCCATGATGATTGTGGCAGCTGAGAGAAAATATTTATACCAGCTAACATAGAATACGTGGTAAGAAAAACTACCACATTCAAACTGTCCTCTGTCCTTCATCTACAAAGTGGCCTGCAGGAGAGGCAACTCCAGGCAAGATGCAGAGGCTCTGGGGAGCTGTGTTGTGCAACAAATGGGAGAATGGAATCAAGAATGAAGACAGGGCGGAGCCATAGCCCAGCGGGTAGGGCGTTTGCCTTACATGCGCCTGGCCTGTGCCAGCCCAGGTTCGATCCCGGCATCCCATTGGGTGCCCTGAGCACTGCCAGGAGTAATTCCTGAATGCAGAGCCAGGAGAAACCCCTGAGCATCGCCAGGTGTGACTCAAAAAGCAAAAAAAAAAGAATGAAGTCAGAGTTCTTGTGATAAAATGGATTATGGCACTTGCTTGCACATGGCCAACCTCAGTTTGATTCCTGACACTACCTACATACGACCCCTGAGCACAGATGGCCTTGAGAGTGTGCTTGGCATGCAGGAGCCCCAGGCCTGATCCTCAGAAGCTCACAGTCTGTTGAGCACATGCAGACATTGCCGTAAGAAGGGCGATGGCCTGAAGTGAAAAGTCTGAAACCCGGCCAGAGCAATAGCACAGTGGGTAGGCGTTTGCCTTCATGCTGCTCACCCAGGTTTGATCCCCAGCATCCCATATGGTCCCCCGAGCTCTGCCAGGAGTAACCCGGAGTGTAGCCGGGTGCGACCCAAAATGCAAAAAAAAAAAAAAAATTGTTGGGGCTGGAGCAATAGCCCAGCGGGTAGGGCATTTGCCTTGCGCAGCCGCCTATGCTGGCCCGCGTTCAATCCCCGGCATCCCATATGGTCCCCCGAGCACCACCAGGAGTAATTCCTGAGTGCAGAGCCAGGAGAAACCCCTGAACATTGCGGGTGTGGCCCAAAAAGCAAAAATAATAATAATAATAATAATAATAATAATCTAAAACCAACACAGGAAGAAATTTTCATCTCCTTCAGTTAGGCAAAAAGTTTGTCATCCATGAAGAAAAGATTGAGGTAATTCTTTTAATGAAAATATTTTAAGATAAGAAAAGTTAAATACAGACTACCCCTGCCAAAAAAAAAACACAAAACTTTGTTGTTCAGGGCCAGAGTGTTTATTCCATAGCTCAGCTCACGTTGTGGCATGAAGGAGCGGCTAGGAGCGACCCCAACCCACCACGCCGGAGCTGCCAGCCGTGGCCCACACAAAGGATCATACAGATAGGTGGTCCAAAGACTGTTGTTGTGTTTTCGAGCTGTACCTGCCTGTGCTCAGGAATCAGGGGCAGAGCACGCAGCTCTCGACTACTGACAGGTCCCTGCAGCTCCCAGTTGCCAGAGACACCCGGACCGGACAGGCTTCCGCTCAGCTGTCGGCCTTCTCTAGACCAAGAGTACCTCCCGGGGCCGGAGCCGTAGCACAGCCCTACAGGGAGGGCATCTGCCGTGCATCGGTCTGGCGTGGGTTCGACCCCTGGCATCCATATGGTCTCCTGAGCACTGCCAGTAGTGATATCTGAGTGCAGAGCAGGAGCAAGCCCTAGCACTGTTGGGTATGACCATCCCCCAAAGAAAAGAAGAACAGTTTACCTGATGAGGCGCTGCCACCCCAGCGCCATCCCTGTGCCAGGCGACAGTTTGCTCACCTTGGGAAATCTGGTTCAGCCAATGGAGAGACAGCTGACAAGTTAATGTCAGTCCCGACTCCCGTTGCTGGTAGAGGCCATCCAGAATGTATCCTAAGAAAGTGGGTTGGGGAGTCGGGTCGCAGCACTGGTCTTCATGCAGAAGCCCAAGTTCTTTTTTTTTTTTTTTTGGGTCACACCGGCGATGCTCAGGGGTTACTCCTGGCTCTGCACTCAGGAAACACTCCTGGCGGTGCTCGGGGGATCACATGGGATGCCGGGGATCGAACCCAGGCCGGCATAGGCCGCGCCGCATGCAAGGCAAAGCGCCCTACCCGCTGGGCTATCGCTCCGGCCCCAGAAGCCCAAGTTCTGATGTTGGTACTGTGTGGTTCCCCAAGCACTCCCAGGAGTTAGCTCAAGGACCATTAGTTATGAGCGCCCCCAAGCAAACCATCCCCCAAAAGTCAGAAGTGGACTGAAAATTTGAACAGTTGCTTTAATCAAGAATGTGTATAAGTGGTTGCAATAGTACAGTGGGTGGAAGGTTTGCCCGGCATGTACCTGACCCGTGTTAGAGCCTCACCACCCTTAGGATGCCCCAACCCCCAGGGGTGATCTCTGAGAGCGGAGCAAAGAGTAAGCCGTGAGTGCTGCCTCGGTGTGCCCCCCATGAAGAAGAAAGATTGTAAAAAATGTCTCAACCCATGAAAACATGGTCAGCAGCTTAAATGGTTTGTTTTTTGTTTTTTTTTTTTTTGCTTTTTTTGGGTCACACCCGGCGATGCTCGAGTTCCTCCTGGCTCTGCACACAGGAATTACTCCTGGTGGTGCTCGGGGGACCATATGGGACGCCGGGGATTGAACCCTGGGCCAGCATAGGCCGGCCACGTGCAAAGGCAAACGCCCTCCCGCTGGGCTATCGCTCCGGCCCCTTAAATGTTTTTTGTTTGGGGACATACCTGGAGATGCTCAGTGGTTACTCCTCGCTCTGCTCAGGAATCGCTCCTGTGCTTGGGGGGTCCATATGGGATGCCGGAGACTGAACCCAGGTGGGCTGTGTGCAGAGGTGGAGCTCAGCAGTAGAGCACATGTTTACACGCATGAAGCCCTGGGGTCACGTCTGTCATATGTAGACACACAAAGGGAAGGCACACATTCATTTCACAGTAACCCAGTGCCCTAGAGCAGTGAGAACATAGAAAGATCTCCACAAAAATCTCATGCATAGGTGTTCACAGCTTTGTAACAGCCAGAGACTGTAAACAACCCTGTTCCAGAAGGTGTGGCGTGTCCTCATATTAGAGTCACAGCAGCTGGTGGGTCTCACTCAGTTCCACTGTGAGCATTAGCATACGATTGACTGACGTGATGTTTAGAACATCTGAGCCCGTCTTTATGGTAGGAGGGAAGATCCTACAGGGCTCAGGACACTGTTGGTTTGCGTTTGGGATTGACCTATTGAAAGATGAGCGGCTTCATGGGTGTGCATGGTTATAAATGTGTAAACTTGTGTTGTCTGCCCGCGCTGCTCTGCAAAAAGACACAGGAGCAGTGGGTCTGTACTAAAACGAGGCGAAAATTTGGCAGCATATGAAATACTGAACGCAGGGAATTTCTAAAGCTTTCCTTTTGGAATAAATCCTCCGAAAGTAGTGAGGTGACTGCAGAGTGTGGTAACAATTCAGAAGCAGAACGGGTTCAGTTGGGACAGGCTCACATCTGCTTCCCACAGGCAGAATCGTCCTTACTCAGGCTCTCAGTTGCGGCCCGACACTGTGCTTGGAAGGCCTGTGGGCTGCAGGACCAGCAGGGCGCTGGGTGCAGCTTCTGCTTACCGACTGCTCGGTGAGGCTGGGTAAGCACAGAGCTCTTTCTGCTTCTAACCACCGTTCTGCGTGGTCACTTCTAGACCAGGAAAGCTGTGAAGGACCAAACTCACCCTGCAGCGCAGGAGAGAGGCGGGCGGGCGCCCAGGACACCCCCAGGCCTCAGTGATCTAGGTGCGTACTTGCCGAGCCGGGAGGAACTGTGTCACCAGGCCCTCACACAGCTGGTGGCCTGTGTATTCTGTTGCTGTCATGCGGGGGCCAAGTGCAGGTGTTTTGTAAGGCTCTGTGAAGGCCAGGGCACACGTATGTGCAGTGGGTCCACATGGGTGTGTGCTCTGTCGCCAGGCTACTTTAGAGGAGGCCCAGGAAGGTGACAGATGGGCCCACTCCTGCTGCTGCTTCAGTGTCACGTGGTTTTGTCCTAGCCCTTGCGAGCGTGGCTTGTGTTCTCCAGTTGTTAAAGGGCATTTGTTCTCTTCACTGACACGGCTTCTCTCTGACCACAGTCCACGAACCACAGACCCCAAAAAGCCCAAGATAAGGGAATTCTTCAATCCAGTGCTCAATGAAAACCAGAAGTTGGCAATTAGAAGAATTCTGAGTGGTGACTGCCGCCCTCTCCCATATATTCTTTTTGGGCCTCCTGGAACAGGGAAGACAGTGACCATCATAGAGGCGGTGTTACAGGTAACGGTGGGCCGGAACTGCAGCTCTGGTCTGTCCTCACTCAGCGTCAGGATTCCGCATCTGAACTTTAGGATCCATACTGGAAAGAGCTTGGAAAAGAGGTTATTTCTGGTTGAGATTGTCTCGTATTTATGTAGACTTTAAAAAATTTACTTCAGGGGCCGGAGCGATAGCCCAGCAAGTAGGGCGTTTGCCTTGCAGCGCCGGGCCTGTGCCGGCCTGGGTTCGATCCCCGGCGTCCCATATGGTCCCCTGAGCACCGCCAGGAGTAATTCCTGAGTGCAGAACCAGGAGTAACCCCTGAGCATTGCCGGGTGTGACCCAAAAAGAAAAAAAAATTTACTTCAGGGGCCAGAGCAATAGCACAGTGGGGAGGGTGTTTGCCCTGCAAGCGGCCAACCCAGGTTCGATCCCCGGCATCCCATATGGTCCCCGAGCACTGCCAAGAGTAATTCCTGAGTGCAGAGCCAGGAGTAACCCCTGAGCATCGCTGGGTGTGACCCAAAAAAGCAAAACAATTCACTTCAAGGGCTGGAGAGAATAACAGTGTTCACACCTGCCTTGCTCATCGTGGTCCAACCCCTGTTGGATCCCTAGCACCCCATGGAACCCCAAGGCCTGCCAGGAGTCATCTCTGAGCACAGAACAGAACCATGAATAACCCCTGAGTACTTCCAGGGATGGCCCCAGACAAAACTTAAAAAAGTAGTGAAATAGAAATTTACTTTATTGGTTTTAAGAAAGACCTTTGCATTTTTAAATAAATAGTAAACCATTCTGTACATGTCCAACCCCCTGCCTTACGTTTTCAAAAAGATGTTTCCTTTATCACAGCCTAGTAGTCTACAGAGCCAGAGCAGTGCACAGTGGGGAGGGCGTTGGCCTTGCACACGGCTGACTCCCAGGGGCTTGGCCTCTGGTCTAGGGTCTTGAAGAACTTGTCACCATCCATTAGAATCTTGTTGGCAAAGACGAGCAGCATGCAGATTTGCTTGGACGGAGTTGGGAACAGGCGGGGGTGTCTGCAGTCGCTGCCTCTGAGCAGTGAGCGTGTGTGTGGCCATCACATGCCGTGTGCTCCTGTGGACGGCTGCAGCCACTGGCAGCGCTCTTGCTGTGTCCTGCTGCAGGTGCACTCTGCTCTGCCGGACAGCCGGGTGCTGGTGTGTGCACCGTCCAACAGTGCTGCAGATCTCGTGTGCTTGCGCCTGCACGAGAGCCAGGTGCTGAGGCCGGGTGCCATGGTCGGGTGAATGCCACCTGCAGGTTTGAGGAGGTGAGGACGGGCATGTCTCGGCAGGGTGACCTCACACAGCCTTAATCTAGAAGCTCTCCTAGGGCTGGAGAGAGCACAGCAGGGAGGGCATTTGCCCTGAATGCGGCCTACCTGGGTACCCCTGGCATCTCATATGGTCCCCCGAGCACCCCAGCAGTAATTCCCAAGTGCAGAGCCAGGAGTAACCCCTGAGCATTGCGGGGGTGACCCAGAAAGACAAAGAAACAGCTCTTCTGGTTCTTGGGAGTTCTGGTCTCCTTCCTGGCTCTTTCCTGTGTGTCGGCTCTGGTCCGCTTCATCCAGACTCAGTGGCCCTGTTACGCTGTACCAGATGTTTCATTTCTGTGGGTTTTTTTTTTTATTAGTTTGGCTTTAAGTATTCTTTAAGGAAAATAGCACATCTTGCTAATAGAATAAAATATTGCTTAACAAAATTAGTCTACAAAATGGATCAAGAGGGCCAAATAGAAACCTCAGTGAGAAGGGAGTTTGCCTTGCATGTGCCAACCTGGGTTTCATCTATGGCATCCCGTAAGGTGAGTCCCTAGCCTTGCCATACCTGTGAACATCTGGTATGGCCCAAAAAAAGAAAAGTAGATCAAATTTCCAGAAAAAAAAAACTACAGTTTTATGTATTCAGGGCTCTGCAATCTGAAAACAAACTAAATTTATCTGAAATATAAAGCATTTAATTTTATTGAAAAATTTTAAGTTGGGGCGGAGCGATAGCACAGCGGGGAGGGCATTTTTGCCTTGCATGCAGCCGACCCAGGTTCAATCCCCAGCATCCAATATGGTTCCCGAGTAATTCCTTATTCTCCTTATTCTCAGGAGTAATTCCCTGAGTGAAGAGCCAGGAGTAACCCCTGAGCATTGCCAGGTGTGACCCAAAACGGAAAAAGGAAAAAAAAAAACTTAAGTTACTACATAAACACAACTGTGAGGTAGCAGCAGGGGCGAGATGGTCTTTCAGGGTGAATGCTTTCTGAGTGGGCTTGTTTAAAGAAGTGCTTGATGACTTCAAAGGTCCAGGGAGCCAGCCTGAGTTTGCTCTTGCGCGTCCCATTTGGTCCTGAGCACCATCAGAAATAATTCTTGAGCACAGAGCCAGGAGGACCCCTGAGTGTTGCCGGGTGTGGCCCCCAGAACAAAGTAACAGGATTGTCCCAGAGCAGTGGTACAGTGGCTAGAGCGCTTGCTTTGCATGTGGCTGCCCTGAGCCTCGGACGCCAGCACTGCACACGGACCGCAAGCCCCGCCAGGTCTGATTCCTGAGCACCACCGGGTGTGACTCGGAATCTAAAAAATAAGGGGGGAGGGCATTTGCCTTGCATGCGGCCGACCTGGGTCTGATCCCTGGCATCCCATATGGTTCCCCAAGCACTGCCAGGAGTAATTCCTGAGTGCAGAGCCAGGAGTAACCCCCTGAGCATAGCCGGGTGTAGCCCAAAAAAGCAAAAAGACAAAAAATAAAGGGATCTGTGTTGGCTCAGACGATCCTTGAAGCCATCAAGCCTTACTGTAAGGACGGAGAGGACATCTGGAAAGCCTCCCGCTTCAGGATCATCATCACGACCTGCAGCAGCGCTGGCCTCTTCTACCAGATTGGTGTGAGGTGAGCAGTGAGCATGGCTGGGCCGTGGGCACCCACATGCGCACAGGCTGAAGAGTGGAAGGGTGCATGCTGCAGTGGCCAGGGATGGCTTTTGTGGACTCAGCAATGGGAAACGCAGCAGACTGCTGTTCCTTCAGAGAGTCCTGGAGCAGAGCGCCCGGCATGAGTGTCTGTGGTAGTTTGGGTGGGGTATGTGCAAGGGACCTAAGGAGCCACCCCCAGCAATCTCCAGCCAGACAGACCCCTCCCTGCTCAACCTGCCAATGAGGATGTCCAGGGCTAGTGGTCTGCGGCCGCGTTTTTAGGGGACCGTGTGGTGTTGGGATCACACCTGGATCTTGAGCATGCCGGGCGTGCACTTCAGCCTTCAAGCTCCCCAGCACCCTCGCTGTGTTGGGAAGAACCTGGAGACGGCCCAGTGGCTCATGCAGGTGCCTAGAGCAGCGTTCCCTCAACCTTTACACACTGGGCTGCTGTAAAGGTTGTCACCTGTCTGCTGACTGAGCCACAGACTAGGGGCTGCGTAAGCGCTGTGGCAGACCAGTGGCTCCAGCATTTCTTCACGTGCGGCACGTCAGTAGTCCGCGGACCAGCTGTTGGAGAGCACTGACCAGAACGGCCGCCTTGCAAGGGTGGTGTGAATTCAAATCGCAGGTGTTCCATGCCAAGGTGGGGAGACTCCTCAGAGCGTGCGTGCTCATACACACACACACACACACACACACACACACACACACACACACACACACACACACACACAGCCTAAGTGAGAGGCTCATCACAGCATATGCTCACACAGCCTAGGTGGAGGGCTTGTCTCACACACATGGGGGCTCATCTTACACATACACACACAGCCTAGGTGGGAGGCTGTCACCTAGTACACACAGAGCCTAGATGGGAAGCTTGTCACAGCACACACACACAGCCTAGATGGGAGGCTCGTCATACACACATGCATATACAACATAGGCAGGGGGCTTGTCTCACACACACGCACACACACACATAGAGCCTAGATGGGAGGCTTGTAACAGCACACACACATGCACACACAATCTAGGTGGGAGTCTTGTCAAGACACGCACACACATACACAGCCTAGGCCGGACCCTCGTTACCACACACATGCTCATATACAGCCTAGGCGGGCGACTTGCCCTTCGCACAGCCACTCACAGCTGTCTGCCGCCTTCTCTACGGCTGCTGTAGCTGCCCCCAGGCTCTGCTCCATCCACCTCACCTGAGTCCTTAGATCGCTGCTAAGTAGTGACCTCACGTGCTTGTGGCAACACGGGAAACTCCCTGTAGCAGGTGCTGACACCGTGTCCCTGAGCACGCTTCTGTCCCCATCATCCCTCTCAGGCTCCTGAGCGTGTGGAGGGCTGACAGTGACCTCTGTGCTCAGATCTCTGCCTGCCGTACCTGCTGGGTCGCCTGTCTTCTGGGCTTTCAGTGTCCACAGTGCTGACACGGATAATCCCGGACAGACCTGAGCAGTAGGACAGCAGGGGGCGGGAGCCACAGCACAGCGGGGGGGCGTTTGTCTTTGCATGCGGGCCGACCCGGGTTCGATCTCCAGCATCCCATATGGTCCCCTGAGCACCACCATAAATAATTCCTGAGCCAAGAGCCAGGAGTAACCCCTGAGCATCACTGGGTGTGACCCCCAAAAAGGCAAAATAGGACAGAAGGGGTGCATTGGCCATGCGTATGGCCTACCAGGGTTCATCCCCGGCACCCCGTAGCTCATATGGTTTCCCGAGCACCACCAGGAGGAGCCCTGAATACTGCTGGGTGTGGCCAAAAAAACAATAAAAGGACGTGAGTTTGTCTTCTCTCTAGAGTCGGACACTTCACACACGTGTTCGTGGACCGAAGCAGGACAGGCAAGCGAGCCTGAATGCCTCATTCCCCTGGGACTGATCTCTGACGTCAGCGGCCAGGTGAAGGGACGGATGCGTGTGCTCTTGCTTTCCTCGTAGGCTCCAAGAGCAGCTGGGCCTGCGTTTGGCCACTAGCAGGGTCCTGCTTCAGTGTGCGGAGAGGGCTGCTTGTCTGTAGGCAGATGCTGAGATGCTGCCGCTGAGGCCACAGCCTGGCTGGCACTGTGGGCTCTGAGCCCTGGCTAGGAGAGTGGGGCCCTGAGGGGGCAGAGGGCATATAGCCCACCCTCGTGGGTCCTGAGCTCTGCAGGCTGAGTCC